>JAUELO010446354.1:0-13640 GCA_032357855.1 Amphibolips quercusostensackenii | reverse complement strand
GATTGATTTTCTACCAAAAAGACGATTTTTAACAAAAAAAACACTAATTTTTAACCAAAAAGATTAATTTTCAACAAAAAAAAAGATTTTTAACAAACTAACTGAATTTTTAACAAAAAGTTGAATTTTCAACCAAAAAGATGACTTTTTTACCAAAAAATACGATTTTCAAAGAAATAAAACAATTTTCAACCAAGAAGATTGATTTTCTACCAAAAAGACGATTTTTAACAAAAAAAACACTAATTTTTAACCAAAAAGATTAATTTTCTACAAAACCAAATATTTTTAACAAAATAACTGAATTTTTAACAAAAAAAGTTTAATGTTCAACCAGAAAGATGACTTTTTCACCAAAAAATACGATTTTGAAACAAATAAAACAAATTTCAATCAAGAAGATTATTTTTTTGCAAAAAAGACAATTTTCAGCAAAAGAATTGAACTTTTCAACAAAAAAGTTGAATTTTTAAGTAAAAAAAATTAATTTTTTACTGAAAATAAATTTTCAACTTGAAAAAAAATTTCAACGAAACAGTCAAATTTTCAACACAAAAGATGAACTCTTAACGAAGGAGATTAATTTTTTGCAAAAAAGACGATTTTGAACAAATTAATTAATTTTCAACCACGAATATTAATTTTCAACATTAAAAAAAAAACGATTTTCAACAAAATAATTCAATTTTTAACCAAAAAGATGATTTTTTAACCAAAAAATACGATTTGCGATCAAATAAAACTATTTTCAACCAAGAAGATTAATTTTTTACGAAAAAGATGAATTTTCAACCAAGACGATAAATTTTTTACCAAAAAGACTATTTTTAACTAAAAAAAATTTTTGAATGGAAAAGATTAATTTTCTACAAAAAAAAACGATTTTTAACAAAATAACTGAATTTTTAACAAAAAAGTTCAATTTTCTACCAAAAACATAATTTTTATACCAAAAAATACGATTTTCGATCAAATGAAACAAGTTTTAACCAAGAAGATTAATTTCTTACAAAAAAACGATTTTCAGCAGAAAAATTGAACTTTTTAACGAAAAAGTCGAATTTTTAAATAAAAAAATTAATCTTTTACCGAAAATAAATTTTCAACTTGAAAAAAAACCAAGACGATTAATTTTCTATCAAAAAGATTATTTTTTTACCAACAAATACAATTTTCGATCAAATAAAACATTTTTTAACCAAGAAGATTAATTTTTTACAAAAAAGACGATTTTCAGCAGAATAATTGAACTTTTTTACGAAAAAGTTTAATTTTTAACTAAAAAGATGAATTCTCAACCAAGAAGGTTAATTTTCTACCAAAAAGACGATTTTTTACAACAAAAAAAATATTAATTTTTAAACCAAAAAAATTAATTTTGTACAAAAAAAGATTTTCAACAAAATAATTGAATTTTTATCAAAAAAATCCAATTTTCTACCAAAAACATGATTTTTATACCAAAAAATACGATTTTCGATCAAATGAAACAATTTTTAACCAAGAAGATTAATTTTTTACAAAAAAGACGATTTTCAGCAGAATAATTGAACTTTTTAACGAAAAAGTTGAATTTTTAAATAAAAAGATGGATTCTCAACCAAGAAGGTTAATTTTCTACCAAAAAGACGATTTTTTACAACAAAAAAAATATTAATTTTCAACCAAAAAAATTAATTTTGTACAAAAAAAGATTTTCAACAAAACAATTGAATTTTTATCAAAAAAGTTATATTTTCAACCAAAAAGATGACTTTTTCACCAAAAAATACGATTTTCGATAAAATAAAACAATGTTTAACCAAGAAGATTAATACAAACTAAATTACAAATTGAATGATCAAAAAGTCGTTCAATTTTCAACTAAATAATGTAATTTATAACTAAAAGAGATAAATTCTGGACAAAGAATATAACTCTGTTCTGTCTACAAATGAAAATTTTACTCAAATAAAGTCCAAGACTTAGAACCTATGTTTGTGACCTCTTTAAACAAATGTTAGATGGAATAATGACATCAGCAAATTACCGTTTACCGTCTTAAACATTAATGAATGATTCAGTTTCTGAATGACTCTACCGGGTGGAAAAATATTTTATAACTGATACTAACTTATTTATTTTCAAGCAATTCTAACGATCACCAAAAGTCACCCGAAGCTATTCATAAAATTCTATTTTTGGACCTCAGTCTGAAATTATTCATATCTTCAAATCTACACACGGTGTCTTCAAACCTTTGAAGCTGAAAACAAAATCAGAGACACATTAGAATATTAAATATCAAATTTTTAATGAATGCAGGTCACAAAACAAGATGAATTTAAACGAAATAATTGAATTTTCAACCCAAAAGATAAATTTTAAAACACAAAGATTCGTTTTAAAACAAAAAGATTAATTTTCTTTTAAAAAAAAAGACGGTTTCCGTAAATACATAAATTTCTAACGAAATAGTTGAATTTTCAAATAAAAAAGACCAGTTTTTAACCAAAAATGGAATAGTAAAATTTTCAACAACAAAAAAAATTAATTTTGCACGAAAAAAAAATTAATTTTGTACCTAACTGATAAATTTTAAACTAAAATGACTAATTTTCAACTGAAATAGTTGAATTTTAAACCAAAAAGTTAAATTTTTAACAAAAGAATTGAACTTTACACGAAATAGTTTTATTTTAACAAAAAGATGAATTGTAACTAAAATTATGAATATTTAATTGAAACATTTGAATTTTCAGTAGAAAAATGAGTTTTTAAAAGAGAAGATTAATTTTGAAACAAAAAGATTAATTTTCTACCAAAAAAGATGATTTTTCAACAAAAATACACGAATTCTCAACCAACTATGTAGTTGAATTGTTAAATGAGGCCAGTTTCGAACCAAAAATGAAATAGTTCAATTTTCAGTCAAAAAAATTCATTTTTCACCAAAAAAAAACAATTTTTCACCAAAAAGAATAATTCCGAACCAAGAAAATCAATTTTCTGAAAAAAGACGATTTTTAACCAAATAAAATAATTTTCAATGAAGAAGATTAATTTTCTAAAAAAAAACGATTTTTAAGAGAATAAATGAATTTTTAACGAAATAGTTGAAATAAATTAATTTTTAACCAAAAAAATTAATCATCTATAAAAAGATGATTTTTGACAAAATAATTAAATTTTTAACGAAAAAGTTCAATTTTCAATCAAAAAGATTTGTTCTTTACCAAAAAAGACGATTTTCGATAAGATAAATTAATTTTCCACAAAATAGGTGAATTTTCAACTGAAAAAAAAATATTAAAAAATTCAAAGAAAAAGATAAAAAAAAAGGTGAATTTTGAACTAAGGAGATTAATTTTCTACCAAAAATACGATTTTTAACAAAATTAATTAATTTTCAACCACGAAGATAATTTTCCTACAAAAAAGGGCCGATTTTCAACAAAATAATTCGATTTTTGACGAAATAGTTGAATTTTCAACCGTAAAGATTAATTTTTTTCCGAAAATTAATTTTCAACGAAATAGTTAAATTTTCAACTGAAAAAAAATACAAAATGCCAACAAAATAGTTTAATTTTGAGACAAAAAAGATGAATTTTCAACTGGAATAGTCAAATTGTCAACCAAAAATGAATTCTCAACCAAAAATATTAATTTTCTACAAAAAGTACGATTTTCAACCAAATAAATCAATTTTCAACAAAGAAGATTAATTTTCTAAAAAAAAAGATTTTTAAGAGAATGAATAAATTATTAACGAAATAGCTGAATTTTGAATTATGTTAGATGAATTTTCAAATCGAATAATCAAATTTTCAACCGAGAAGATGAATTCTAAACCAAGAAAATTAATTTTCTACCAAAAAGACAATTTAAAAAAAAAAAAATTAATTTTTAACCACGAAGATAATTTTCCTACAAAAAAGGGACAATTTTTAAGAAAATAAATTAACTTTTAACAAAGAAGATGAATTTTCTACTAAAAAGACGATTTTTAAGAAAATAAATTAATTTTCAAAAAAGAAGATTCATTTTCTACCAATAATACGATTTTTAAGAGAATAAATAAATTTTCAACCAAGAAGATCAATTTTCTGCCAAAATGTCGATTTTCAAGAAAATAAATTAATTTTCAACCAAGAACATTAATTTTTTACCAAAAAGACGATTTTTATTAAAATTAATTAGTTTTTAACAAAGACGATTAAATTTCAACTGGAATACTTAAATTTTCAATTAAAAAGATAAATTTTCAACTAAAATGATAAATTTTTAACTGGAATAGTTGAATTTCAAACCAAAAAGTTAAATTTTTGACAAAAGAATTTAACTTTCCACGAAACAGTTTTTTTTTAACAAAAAGATTAATTTTTAACTAAAATTATGAATATTTAACTGAAACATTTGAGTTTTCAGTAAAAAAATGAGTTTTTAAACGAGAAGATTAATTTTAAAACAAAAAGATTATTTTCTACCAAAAAAAGATGACTTTTAACAAAAATACACGGATTCTCAACCAAATAGTGAAATTGTTAAATAATACAGGTCAGTTTTCAACCAAAAATGGAATAGTTCAATTTTCAGTCAAAAGAATTCATTTTTCACAAAAAAAAAAAATTTTCAACCAAAAAGATGAATTCTGAATCAAGGAAATTAATTTCCTGCAAAAAGACGATTTTTAACCAAATAAATTAATTTTTAACAAAGGAGATTAATTTTCTAAAAAAAACGATTTTTAAGAGAATAAATTAATTTTTAACGCAATAGTTCAATTTACAACTAAAAAAAAAATATCAACAAAAAAGTTTAATTTTAAGATAAAAAAGATGAATTTTTAACTGAAATAGTCGAATTGTCAACCAAAATGATGAATTCTCAACCAAAAATATTAATTTTCTACCAAAACGACGATTTTTAACCAAATAAATTAATTTTCAACAAAGAAGATTAATTTTCTAAAAAAAAAAAAAGATTTTTAAGAGAATAAATGAATTTTTGACGAAATAGCTGAATTTTGAATTAAAAAAGATGAATTTTCAACTGGAATAATCCAATTTTCAACCGAAAAGATAAACTCTCAACAAAAAATATTAATTTTCTACCAAAACGACGATTTTTACGAAATAAATTAATTTTCAACAAAGAAGATTCATTTTCTGGAACAAAGATTTTTAAGAAAATAAATGAATTTTCAACGAAATAGTTAAATTTTGGACTAAACAAGATGAATTTTCAACTAAATAATCAAATTTTCAACCAAAAAGAAGAATTCTGGACCAAGAAAATTAATTTTCAACCAAGAAGATTAATGTTCTACCAAAAAGACGATTTTTAATAGAAGTAAATTAATTTGTAAGAAAGAAGATTAATTTTCAACTGGAATACTTGAATTTTAAATTAAAATGATAAATTTTAAACTAAAATGATGAATTTCTCAATAAAATACATGAATTTTCAAGCAAGAAGATTAATTTTTTACAAAACAGACGATTTTTAACAAAATGATTTAATTCTTAACAAAAAAGTTGAATTTTCAACTAAAACGATAAATTCGCAACCGAAAATATTAATTTTCTACCAACAAGACGATTTTTAAGAAAATAAATTAATTTTCAAACAAGAAGATTAATTTTCTACTAAAAAGGCGATTTGTAACAAGAGTAAATTGATTTTCAACAAAGAAGATTAATTTTCTATCAACAAGACAATTTTTAAGAAAATAAATTAATTTTTACCAAAGAAGATTAATTTTCTACTGAAAAGGCGAATTTTAACAAGAGTAAATTAATTTTCAACCGAAAATATTAATTTTCTACCAAAAAGACGATTTTAAAAAAAATAAATTAATTTTTAAGGAAGAAGATTAATTTTCTACTAAAAAGACGATTTCGAACAAAATAAATTAATTTTTAACAAAGAAGATTAATTTTCTACTAAAAAAACGATTTTTAACAAAAGTAAATTAATTTTCAACGAAGAGAATTAAATTTCCACAAAAAAGACGATTTTCAACCAAATAATTGAATTTTTAATGAAAAAGTTCAATTTTGAACCAAAAACGTGATTTCTCAACCAAAAGGATTAATTTTCTACCTAAAAGACGATTTTTAAGAAAATAAATTAATTTCAGCCAAGAAGATTAATTTTCTACCAAAAAGACGATTTCTAACAAAAGTAAATTAATTTTTAACGAAGAAAATGAAATTTCTACAAAAAAGACGATTTTCAACAAAATAATTTAATTTTTAATGAAAAGGTTGAATTTTTAACCAAAAAGACGATTTTTTAAAAAATAAGTTAATTTCCAGCCAAGAAGATTCATTTTTTACCAAGAAGACGATTTTGAAGAAAATAAATTAATTTTTAACAAAGAAGATTTAATTTCTACAAAAAAAAACGATTCTCAACAAAATAATTGAATTTTTAACGAAAAGGTTGAATTTCCAACCAAAAGGATGAATTCTGAACCAAGAAGATAAATTGTCTTGCACAAAGATAAATTTTCGAGAAAATAAAAAAATTTTCAACAAAGAAGATTAATTTTTTACCAAAAAGACGATTTTTAAAAAAATAAATTAATTTTCAACCAAAAATATTATTTTTTTACCAAAAAGACAATTTTTAACAAAATAAATTAATTTGTAACAAAGAAGATTAATTTTCAACTGGAATACTCGAAATTAAAATTAAAAAGATGAATTTTTAACTGAAATTATGAATTTCTTAATAAAATACATTAATTTTCAACCAAGAAGATTAATTTTCTACAAAACAGACGATTTTCAACAAAATAATTTAATTTTCAACGAAAAAGTTGAATTCTCAACCAAAACGATGAATTCGCAACCAAGAAGATTAATTTTCTACCAACAAGACGATTTTTAAGAAAATAAATTAATTTTCAAACAAGAAGATTAATTTTCTACTCAAAAAGCGATTTTTAACAAGAGTAAATTAATTTTTAACAAAGAAAATTAAATTTTTACAAAAAAGACAATTTTCAACAAAATAATTGAATTTTTAATGAAAAGGTTGAATTATCAACCAAAAAGATGAATTCTCAACCAACAAGATTAATTTATTTACCAAAAATACGATTTTTATAATAATAAATTAATTTTCAGCCAAGAAGATTTATTTTTTACCAAGAAGTCGTTTTTTAAGAAAATAAATTAATTTTTAACAAAGAAGATTAAATTTCTAGAAAAAAGACTATTCTCAACAAAATAATTGAATTTTCAACGAAAAGGTTGAATTTCCAACCAGAAGGATGAATTCTGAATCAAGAAGATTAATTGTCTTGCACAAAGATAAATTTTCGAGAAAATTAATTAATTTTTAACAACGAAGATTAATTTTTCACTGAAAAGACGACTTTTAGTAAGAGTAAATTAATTTTCTACAAAGAAGAATAATTTTTTACCAGAAAGACAATTTTTAAGAAAATAAATTTATTTTCAACCAAAAGCATTTTTTTTTAACAAAAAGACGATTTTTAACCAAATAAATTAATTTTGAACAAAAAAGATTAATCTTCAACCGAAATACTTAAATTTTAAATTAAAAAGATGAATTTTCAACTAAAATTATAAATTTCTCAATAAAATACATGAATTTTCAACCAAGAAGATTAGTTTTCTACAAAACAGACGATTTTCAACAAAATAATTTAATTCTTAACAAAAAAGTTGAATTTTCAACCAAAAAGATGAATTCGCAACCAACAAGAATAATTTTCTAGCAAAAAGACAATTTTTAAGAAAATAAATTAATTTTTAACAAAAAAGATTAATTTTCTACTAAAAACACGATTTTTGAGAAAATAATTAAATTTTTAATAAAAGGTTGAATTTTTAACCAATAAGATTAATTTTCTAGCAAAAAGACGATTTTAGAGAAAATAAATTAATTTTCAACCAAGAAGATTCATTTTTCACCAAAAAGACGATTTTTAACAAAATAAATTCATTTTTACCAAAGAAGATAAATTTTCTACTAAAAAGGCAATTTTTAACAAAATCATTCATTTTTTAATGAAAAGGTTAAATTTTCAACCAACAAAATTAATTTTCTAGCAAAAATACGATTTTCAACAAAATAAATTAATTTTTAATAAAGAAGATTAATTTCTTACCAACAAGACGATTTTTAACAAACGTAAATTAATTTTTAATGAAGAAGATTACATATCTACAAAAAAGGCAATTTTGAACAAAATAAGTGAATTTTTAATGAAAAGGTTGCATTTTCAACCAAAAAGATAAATTCTCAACCAAGAAGATTAATTTTTTTACTAAAAAAAAAGATTTTTAAGTAAATAAATGATTTTTTAACAAAGAAGATTAATTTTTGACCAAAAAGAAGATTTTTAAGAAAATAAATTATTTTTTAATAAAGAAGACTAATTTTCGACCAAAAAGACGATTTTTAAGAAATTAAATTAATTTTCAACCAAGAACATTAATTTTTTACCAAAAAGACGATTTTTAACCAAATAAATTAATTTTTAAAGAAGAAAATTCATTTTTAACTAAAATAATAAATTTTGCAATAAAATACATGAATTTTCAATCCAGAAGATTAATTTTCAACAAAACAGACGATTTCCAACAAAATAATTTAATTCGTAACGAAAAAGTTAAATTTTCAACCCAAAAGGTGAATGCGAACCAAGAAGATTAATTTTCTACCAAAAAGACGATTTTGAAGAAAATAAATTAAATTTCAACTAAAAATATCAATTTCCAATTAAATAGTTGAATTTTGAGCTAAAGAAGATCAATTTTCACCCGAAAATGGAATAGTTAAATTTTCAGCTTAAAAAATTAATTTTCAAATGAACTTAATCATTAATCTTTTACTGGAATAGTGGATTTTTCAACTGGAACGATTAATTCTCCACCAAAAAAGACGATTTTCAACAAAATAAATAAATTTTTACAACAGAAAAAAAATTCAACAACATAGTTAAATTTTAAACTAAAAAAAATCAATAATCAATCGAAAATTTCAAAGTTAAATTTTCAGTTGAAAACATTTACTTTCCCTAAACTAATAAATCATCAACTAAATTAATTTTCAACTGCAATATTTAAATTTTTAACTGAAAAGATGAATTTTCAAGAAAAAAAAATTGTTAACCAAAAATTGAATAATTAAATTTTCAGTTAAAAACTGAAACAGTTACATTTTCAGGTAAAAAAATTATTTTCAACCAAAGGAAGAATTTAATTTTCTATTAAGATTTGTCAATCAAGAGGGAGAAAAAATTGCAAAAAAACTGTTGAATTTTTTAGGAAGATAATTTTTCAAACGAAAAGATTCATTTGCTACTAAAAAGAACGAATTTTCAACGAAAAACGATAAATTTCCAACTAAAAATAGAATAGTTAAATTTTCAGTTAAAAAAATTAATTTCAAACCAAAAAAAAAAAAAAATTTTCTACAAAGTAGTTAAATACAATACTAGAAAGTAACCTTAATAAATAAAGAATCATTGTTATTTAATTTCATATTTCAATTTAAAAAAAAATTAAGCACGCTCTCGGAAATATTTCGTTCCATAAAAAAAAATTACCGGACATTTCCAGATTTTTCCAGGTAGGGAATTCGTGACAATATTTACACTATTCTTTATCTCTGAAGTTAGACCGAAGCCTGTAAATTTCTTCGTTCCTTTATCTCAATTTCGTGTGACCTTGTAGATCCCAAAAGAGAAGACAAAATTTATGATGCGTCTTAAAAATAACTCATAATTCTTTATTTATTCCTGCATCAAGTTTAAATTTTGACTTCAATTTAAAATTGAAAAATAAAAACGAAAGAAGGTGGAATAAATAGGTAAAAAAACAATTATATTTAGTCAAATTTTTAGTTTAGAAAACGAATTTTCAACGAAACTAATGAATTTTTAAATAAAATAATGAATTTTTAACTAAAATGGTAAATTCTAAACTGGAATACTCAAATTTTTAACCCAAAAAAAAAATTTCAAACAAGAAGATTAATATGGTATAGTTGAATTTCAAACCAAAATGATTTATTTTTGACAAAAGAGTTTAACTTTCCACAAAATAGTTTTATTTAAACAAAAAAGATGAATTTTTAACTGAAAAAGTCGAACTTTAAACAACTACAAAATTCAAACAAGAAGATGGTATTTCTACTAAAAAGACGATTTTTAACAAAATAAATTAATTTTCAACCAAGAAATTAATTTTCGACAAAAATACGATTTCAAACAAAATAATTGAATTTTGAATGAAAAAGTTAAATTTTCAAGCAAAAAGATGAATTTTCAACCAAATAGTTTCTTTTTTTACCAAAAAATACGATTTTCGTCCAAATAAATGAATTTTCAACGACATAGTTGCGTTTTCAACTAAAAAAAAAAATCTCTTCCAAATAGTTGAATTTTGTACTGAAAAAAGATGAATTTTCAACTAGAATAGTCGAATTTTCAACAAAAAAGTTGAATTCTCAACCAAAAAGATTAATTTTGTTACCAAAAAAAACGATTTTTAACCAAATAATTCAATTTTTAATAAAAGAGTTTAAATTTCAACCAAAAAGATTAATTTTTAGCAAAATGAATAATTTGCGTACAAAAAATTAAATTTTCAACCAAAAAACGCGAATCCTCAATGAAGAAGATTAATTTTCTTTCAAAAAGACGATTTTTAACTAAATAAACAAGTTTTCCACCAAGAAGATTAATTTTCTACAAAAAAAGGCAAATTTTCAACAAAATAATTGATTTTTTTTTTACAAAAAGTTGAATTTTCAACAAAAACATATATTTTTTAAACAAAAAGGCAATTTTTTAACAAAATAAATTAATTTTCTACCAAGAAGATTAGTTTTTGACAAAAAATATGATTTTTCACAAAGTAATTGAATTTTCAGCTAAAAAGTTGAATGTTTAACAAAAAAAATAATTTTTTTCCAAAAAATACGATTTTTGATCAAATAAATGAATTTTTATAGAATTTAACTTTTGAACTAAAAATAATGAATTTGCAATTGGAATAGTCAAGTTTTTAACGAAAAAGTTGAATTCTAAATCAAAAAGGTTAATTTTCAACCAAAAAGACGAATTCTCAATGAAGAAGATTAATTTTGTTCGAAAAAGATGATTTTTAATCAAATAAATTAATTTTGTATAAAGAGGATTAATTTTCTACAAAAAAGACGATTTTCAACAAAATAATTGAATTTTTTATGAAAAAGTTGAATTTTCAACCAAAAAGGTGAATTCTCAACCACGAAGATTAATTTCCAAATGGAATACTTAAATTTTCAATTTAAAAGATGAATTTTCAACTAAAATGTTGAATCCTCAACTGTAATAGTTGAATCTTATACTAAGAAGATGAATTTTTAAGTAAAATGATGAATTTTTCAATAAAATACACGAATTTTCAACAAAGAAGATTAATTTTCTACCAAAAAGACGATTTTTAAGATAATAAATTGATGATCAACGAAGAAGATTCACTTTTTTTACCAAAAAGACGATTTTTAACAAAATTAAATTTATTTTCAACAAAAAAGATTAAATTTGTACAAAAAAGACGATTCTCAAAAAAATAATTAAATTTTTAAGAAAAGGTTGAATTTTCAACCAAAAAGACGACTTTTAAGAAAATAAATTAATTTTTAACAAAGAAAATTAATTTTTTACTAAAAAAGATTCTTAACAAACGGAAATTAATTTCCACAAAGAAGATCAATTTCCTAGCAAAAAGACGATTAAAAAAAATTAATTAATTTTCAACCAAGAAAATTCATTTTTTACCAAAAAGACGATTTGAAAAAAAAAAGTAAATTCATTTTCAACAAAAAAGATTAAGTTTATACAAAAAAGGCGATTTTTAACAAAATAATCGAATTTTTAATCAAAAAGTTGAATTTTTAACTAAAAAGGTGAATTCTCAACCAAGAAGATTAATTTTCTACCAAAAAGACGATTTTGAAGAGAATAAATTTTCAACCGAGGAGATTAATTTTTTACCAAAAAGATGATTTTCAACCAAATAAATTAATTTGCAACAAAGAAGATTAATTTTTTACCAAAAAGATGATTTAAAACAAAAATTAATTAATTTTCAACGAAGAAGATTTATTTTTTACTAAACAGACGATTTTTAAAAAAAGTAAATTTATTTTTAACAAAGAAGATTAAATTTCTACAAGAAAGACGATTTTTAACGAAATAATTGAATTTTTAATGAATAAGTTGAATTTTCAACTAAAAAGGTGAATTCTGAACCAAGAAGATTAATATTCTACAAAAAAGACGATTCTTCAGAAAATAAATAAATTCTCAACAAAGAAGATTAATTTAAGAAAAAATACGTTTGTAATAAAATAATAAAATTTTTAATGAAAAAGTTGAATTTATAATGAAAAAGGTAAAATTTTAATCAAAAAGATTAATTTTTAATAAAAAGTCGATTTTTAAGAAAATAAATTAATTTTCAACGAAGAAGATTCACTTTTTACCAAAAAGGCTATTTTTAACTAAATAATTTAATTTTCAACAAAGAAGATTAATTTTCTACTAAAAAGACGATTTTTAACAAAAGTAAATTAATTTTCAACGTACATGATTTACTTTTTACCAAAAAGACGATTTTTAACCTGATGATTTAATTTTCAACAAAGAAGATTAATTTTCTACATAAAAAGACGATTTTTAAGAAAATTAATTAATTTTTAACAAAAAAAAATTATAAAAAAGTTGAATTCTCAATCAAGAAGATGAATAATAAACCAAGAAAATTAATTGTCTGCCACAATAGAAAATTTTCGATAAAGTAAATTAATTTTCCACTAAAAAAGATAAATCTTCAACCATGCAGTTAAATTTTAAACTTTAAAAAAGATCAATTTTCAACCGAAAATGAAAGTTATATTTTTAACTAAAAATGATAAATCTTCAACTGTAATAATTGAATTTTAAACCAGAAATATGAATTCTGAACCAAAAAGATGAATTCTGAACTAAAAAAAAACTAAAACACTATTTTTTATTTCAAAATTGACTTCCCGGCCTCCGAATTCGTTCGTTTCTCTATCTAAATTTCTACAGTGTGTCTTAAAAATAACTCAATACACTTTATTTATCCCCGCCTCAACTCAAAACTTAGATCTCAACCTAAAATTCGTAAAAAAATAAAAAAAACGCAAAAAAATAGGAAAATGGGACAATACTTACATAATTGAATACTTCACGAGGATTGAGGAGCCGCTCTTGATATATATTCGACTTGCATTAATTAAAACGCGTACTGCACTCTCTTATCGCCTTTGTTTTGCTTTTCTTTTCTACACAACTGCTTATGCACCAATATAGAAATCGTTGCCATGGTCAAGTCTCTCCACAGACTGAATTTTCTTGACTGACAAGTCCCTTCTAAATTGTTTACAAACCCGAAAATTTCTAGAACTCCGACCTATCACGTGTCGCCTCAAGAAGCTATTCAACATGTGTTCCGGTCGTCGGCTAATTAGGAATTTCCCTCCCTAAATTTCTCAAGGACATCTGCCATCTTGGATCTCTGATTTCAGGGCAGAAAACCACCGAAAACCGCAAGCCGCAAGCGACCAAGTGACCAACTGCGACCGAGAAAACAAAAGAATTC
>JAUELO010446309.1:0-13647 GCA_032357855.1 Amphibolips quercusostensackenii | reverse complement strand
CGGTTTCGAATATTTACGTTCACACATTAACAATCTCGTAGCCCTTACCTTCTACTTTGTGATCCGTAGAATATGTCCCTTCGTGTCCTCGTAGAATAACAACACATAAAACTTAAGTGGACAGTTTTGGGAATTCTTTAATGGAACTCAGATAAAATACCCACTAGTATATTCTAAAGACAATATTGTGTGATAAATGAGTTATAATTTTTAATAAATCAAAATACCAAAATCATTTTACAAGCTATAGTATAATTCATGTAATATAATTGTTGAGGGCTTCGCTTATCAAGGGAAGTTTGAACAAAGAAAAACTTCCTGTAGAGAAGTTGTTTAGAAAAATATGAAAAAGTTTACTGCAAAGGGTTTTGGCAAAAAAGTAAATTGTTCAAAAACTGTGAAGGTTAAACAGCAAACGCTAGACTAATCTTGCATTCGTCTTGCGACTTAAGCATGGCGCAGTTGAAAGTGAAAATACCTTGTTAAACATTCATTTTGTATTGGTTAAGGATTAAAAATTTCATTATTCTATTTTGATAATTTTGTTGGTTGATAATTGAGCTTTTTTGTAAAAATTCTATTGTGTTATTTGAAGATTCATTTCTCTGGTTAAAAATTTAAATACCTTCTTAGATTCAATTTTTTTCAATTATTCCTTACCTGGGTATTTAATTATATTGTTTTCAGTTTCAAATAATTTGTCTTCAGTCAAGAATTCAAGAATTTTTTTTCAAACTTATAAATTTGATTATAAGTTCATCTTTTTTGCAACAGAATTAATCTTCCTAATTAAAAATTAAACTTTCGTGTTGAAAATTCATTATATTATTTGAAGAGCCGTCTCTATTGTTAAAAATTCAAATCTTTTATTAAAAATTGCTTTTCCAGAATAATGTTCTCAACTAAAAATTTCACTATTCTATTTTTAGTTGAAAATGTATGTGCTTTATTGTAAGTTTGTCTTTTTTGGTACAAAATTTAACTTTTTAATTTAAAATTAAACTTTAAAGTTAAAAATTTAGTTTATTATTTGAAGATTCATCTCTATGGCTGAAAATTTAATTCTTTTGTTTTTGATCGAAAATTCAGCAATTTTATTTTTAAATATGTATTTTATTGTGAACTTATCTTTTTTTGGTAGAAAATTAATCTCTTTGGATGAAAATTTAGTTACTACGTTAGATAGAAATTTATATTTTTGATTGTAAATTTATCTTTTTGCAGGAAATTAATCTTTGTGGTTAAAAATTCAGGTACTGCTTGGTTAAAAATGTAACTCTTTGGTTAAAAATTCATTTTATTATTTGAAAAGCCATCACGCTTGTTAAAAATTCAACTATTATGTTGAAAATTTTTTTTTTATATAATGTTTTGTAACTGAAAATTTGATTGCTCTATTTTTTGTTGAAAATTTAATAATTCGGTTTAAAATTTATGCCTATAATTGTTAGTTATCATTTTTGGTAAAAGTTTAATCTTTTTGGTTGAAAATTCAACAATTTGATTGAAAATGTATGTATTTTTTGTGTGTTTTTTATTTTTGGTAGAAAATTGGTAGAAAACCTGGTTGAGAGAGTCTGTGTCTCCAAGGTTAGGGATCTAATCAAAAACTAAAGAATGGTAAGGCTGCTAGTGTAGATGGTGCCAGCACTGAAATGTTAAAATACAGTGGTGACTATATATCCCACAGACTATGCGACTCGATAAATATATGTACCAAAATGGGAGTTCCTGATGACTGGAAAAAAGCGATTATCGTACCAATATACAAAGGAAGAAGATACAAAAGCAACTGTTATAATCACAAAGGTATCAGCTTATTAAGTACTGTAAGCAAGATATTTTTAAAAATACATATTCGTAGGGTAATGAAAATAACAGAGAAAAAGATATGAAAAATCCAAAGTGGATTTATGCCCGGTAGATTATGTACCGATTAAATATTTAGCTTGAGGCAGATCACAGGAAAAAATTTGAGAGTAAAGCAAAATTATTCTTCGCATTTGTTAACGTCGAAAAAGCATTCAACAAGGTAGATGGAAGTAAACTGTAGGAAGTCCTGAGAGAAGACGAAGTCAATGGATGGCTGCTACAAGCAATAAAGGCATTATATGATAATAGCAGAACGAGTGTAAGGGTTAATATGAAACTGAGTGACTGGTTAGATATTATGCAAGGTGTTAGGCAGGGATGCATTATGACCTCATGCCTATTCATTATGTTTATGGGCGAGCGTCTAAGAACGGCTCTTCTTAACAAAGAAGATGTACATCTCGAGACAGTGAGAGTGCGTGGGTTAGCTTTTGCAAATGATAAGGTTAGTATAGCAGAGTCAACTGAAAAGTTGCAGAGAATGTTGAAAAAACTGAATACAAGCATGAAGAACACGAGCCTCAAAATTAACGCGAATAAGATAAAAATTATGGTGTTTGAAGGTGCGGGCTTAAAAACCATATGCAACATTGCTCTGAGCGACGAAGCAGTAGAAGAAGTTGATGAGTATGTTTGGCTTCGTAGCTTATTCACAATTGACGTAAAAATAGATAGAGAGTTGGATAGGCGTATAAAAGAGGGTAAAAAGGTTATCAGTAGAGCAGGAGCCATTGCCACTTTTCTATCATTGCAAAAATTTTTAAAGAAATATTTATGTGTTAAAATGAAAAGTACGCGATATGTTTTTAAATGTTAACTGCAAATACTTGGAGTCGTGTTGAACCGCAAAAACAATTTTTTCTTTATTTCGTAATCGTTCCAGCGCTAGGAAAGCATTCAAAAAGGGACACAATCAGGAATAAAAAATAAGGGAAAAGTAACTAAAATGTGAGATACATCTTTCTAAAAAAAATAGTCACTGGAATGCGTAACAAGTTTTATACGGTTTTACAATTGACTATTGCGGTACACATAATTTGTAGTAAATTTAATCAAAGAAACAAATTGAACTTTTATAAAACCACTGAGTTGTATATTTATTAGCATTATTTGCTTACAATAACTGAATTTATCAATATGCAAATAATTCGAATTCTGTAAGTTCCCTCAAATGGATTTAAAATATTTTATAATATTTGTAAATCATTTGTGAAAATCTTCTCGACAAAACTGCCCTTTTTCCAATATTCACACTCAATAAATTAATATAGAAACAAACTAGCTGCTACTCGATTTTGGTTGCTTTCACTTTGCCTGTATTTACAATTTTATAGTTGTTATCAAAAAATAACTTCGCTTTCTTCTTTTGATCAATTAGCAACATATTTGCTTCCTCATGGAGGAAGTCAAAATAAAAAAAATAATAAAAACGAATGGGGATATCGAAAAGCCTAAAATAAGGAAGTCTTTTCTATTTTTGCATTAACTTTAAATTATGTTAGTGAAAAAAAGTTTTCTAGTCAAATACAAATTTTTTAAATTATATAAATCATCATCATTTCTGTACTCTTCAACACAATGTATTTACATTTTGAGTCAATGGATTGGTCTCGAATCAAGGAATCTTTTCTTCTCTTACATAAGTTCTAAATTATGTTTACAAAAAATTTTCATAATATAGAAATCGATTTTTTAAATACTATAAATGACCATAAGTTCATCACTCTTTAATAATATTTATTAACATTATAGGTCAATGGATCATCCCCAAATCAAGCAATCTTTTATATTTGTTGAGTTACCTTAATGAAAAAACTTCCACTATAAAACAACTAGTTTTAGAATATTATGAAGTGCTTATGAAGTGCTCAAAAAAGATAATGAATATTTTAATCGTATACATAAAAAATAAGTACATTCAGGCACACGTCTTCTCCTATACACAAATCCGTATTTACATATATACATCTAGACAATTACTTCGAATATTGTGATAAATATTTTTAAATGGTGAAACTTTTAATTGAAGGGTCATCCATATACCATGTGGATAATTTCTTATGACTTTTAACTTCCCTCCTTCAACTTGTGTAAAACCTCGACTTTTGACGTAACCTCCCACACTTCCTTTTTTTCTCTCCATGTGGCCTTTTTTTATATTACGTAATATTTTTTATATTACGTAAGCTTTAAGATACAGAGCAGGAAGTCTAAACAGAAAAAAGAAAATTTTGTTTACTTTTCCATGTTTTTTAGAAAAGATATTTGCCGACTTAAGAGAAGGCGAATCGACGTGAGGGTTTTCCAAAAATGCATTGGAAAATTTTTTTTCGAAATAAGTGCACTTTTTTTTTAAATTACATTCTAAGCTTTACTAGTCCCATACAGTTTGATGCGTATTATCCGTGAAAAAAAAATGTTTTTGTAAATTCGATGCACAATCTTCAATATAAGGTGAACTCAGTTGAAATTCAATATTTATCATAAAAATTTCCTGAAGACTATAAATGAATAATGACTTGCATGTTGGTGGCATGAGTGAGAACGGTTCAGTGACAGGTGGTGAGAGGATTTCATAAAATTTGTGTGAAAGGTGTGAGTAGAGTGAGAGGGTGAAAGCTGAGAAGGTGAGTAGGGTTGAGTAGGGTAAAGGTAAAGTAGGGAGAAAAAAATTAACTTTAAGTGCAGTTGTGAGATAGGATTTAGATAAATAGGGTAAATGAGGTTAGGGTGGCGAGAGATCGAAGAAGTTTTTGGTCAGGAGGCTTAGGACTGCGAGGAGGACCAGGGTGGTACGTATAGTGTTGGGGGAGGTTAAGGAAGAGAAAGGGGTGTCTGCTGGGGCTGTGTGGGGTTAAAAAAGCGAGGTAAAGGAGAAAGTTAAGGTGGTATGCAGCAAGAGGTTTCAGACACATCCATCGGTAGCAGAAGAGGCTGTATGGAGAGATTACAGTAACCGACGAAAGATAGGGACGTGGAAGAGCAGGAGGTGGTCAGCGAGTGTGTTGACTAACAGTTCGTGGCCCGTGGTTGAGCGGAGCGTCGAGGAGAGGGAAAAAGCAGACTAGTGGGAGCAAAGGAAGTGAGAAAGTAATGGAAAGAGCGTCTAGCGCAAGTGAGGAGAAGGATCTCCTGAAGAGCAAGCGAGATAGCAAAGAGATTTCGAAGAAAAGTATGGTAGAAAGTCCTTTTGAGAGGAGCAGTAGGACACGCAGGTCACCACCACAAAAAAAGGAGGTGAAATGGAAAAAGGAAGTGTTAGGGATGCTGTTAGGGAAAATTAGGGGATTAAGGGAGGACGGAAGGGTGACTAAGAAGCAGATTGAAGCTACCAGGGAGGAAATAAGGATCAGAGACGATAAATGGAAGAAGGAGATAGGAGAGCTTAGGGAGAAAGTAAAAAGATTAGAGAAAGAGAGAGGCGGTGTCGATAAGAAAGGCCAAAAAAGCGAAAGAGAAACAGATGAAAAAGGAGATTAGGTACTGGAAAGAAATGATGTAAAAATGGCTTAAGGAGGTGGAGGGCAGGTAGGACATGACAGTAGGCGACACGGGGGAGAAGCGAACAAAAAGGTATTTGGAAAGGGTAGTAAAAATGATAGAAGAGAAAGTTGGAAAGCATAGGAATAACAAGGAGAGGACGAACAGGGGAAAGGATAAGGGCAAAGGAAATAGAAAAAGAGAAGAAAGGAGGCAGCCAGCAGAAATAATATTGGGATAAGAGGCTTAATGCTTGAGAGTTGAGAAGAAAGGGAAGGCGTTAAGGCGCTGCTACAGAGCATAAATTGTGGTTAAAGGAAAGGTAGATAAAGAAAGGCTGAAGGTAAGAAAGAAGAAGGAAGTAGCGGTTGTAAAGTTGGCGACCTGGGAAGAAAAGTTGGTATTAATGCTAAACAAAATTGAGATAAAGAATAAGGGGGTTCTTATCTATCACGATTTGACGAGAAAGGAAAGGGAGGTGCTGAGATTGCTTAATGACAGGGCTAAGAAGGAGATGAGTGAAGAGAGAGCGGCAAAGGTAGGGTATCAGAAGATAAAATTAGATAAAAAAAATGCTAGAATGTTAGTGTGGGACGGGGAGAAAGAAGTGCTAAAGAAATTCCAGGAGAATTTGTTTTGTAGGAAGTACGGGGGTGAGGTTGAAGCAGAGTGGAGGAGTAGTGAAAATACTGTACTAGAACGTGGCAGGGGTAAAGAAAACAGATGAGGTGTTTTGGAGGTATATATACAGGAATTTGATATTGTGGGACTGATCGAGACGTGGGTAGAGAGAAAAGAATGGGATAGAATAGAGCCAAAGCTGCCAAGTGGGTATAGGTGGGGACTCTAGGATGCGTTTAGAGTGAAGAAGAAAGAAAGGGCAAATAAGGTCAGTGAAGATAGGAGGGGTAACGTTTGAGTCTAGGATAGTGTATAATTAGAATGGGATAGAAAGAATTAGAGAAAGGGTGAAAGACTTGATAAGAGAAAGAGAGGAGGGTACGGTGATACTAAAGGGAGACTTTGATGCAAGGATGAGGAGTGAACAGGGCCTTTATAGAAAGGGATTAAGCTTCAAAAGAAAATTCAAGGATATGACAATGAATAAGGAGGGGAAGATTCTAAGAAATATGATGTAAGATAGCGGATAGGCAGTGTAGAATCGTATGATAAAGAGTGAAAAAGAGGGAGAATACACATATATAGTGAGGTAGGGGTATCGGTGATAGACTATGTAGTCATGAATATGCAAGGGTCAGAAAAGGCAGAGAGATTTGCAGTGAAAAGGGAGGTACAATCAGACCATTAGCCATCAGGATTGTGAACAAGAAGGGAAAACGGCAAAAGGCAAAATGTGAAACAAGTGTCGACGATGGAGAGGGTGAGCTGGACAAAGAGGCGATAGAAACGTATCAGAAGCAGTTAAGGAAGGTACACTTTGAAGGGGAGTCAATAGATAATATATGAGAGGATTTGAAACAAAAAGTGAAAAAGTATGTGCAAAATGAGGTATTTAGAAAAAAGAAGAAGAGAATAGTATGGCTATAGTGAGATAGTGAATGTGTAAAGATAAAAAAGAAGATGAAGAGAAGGTACAGGAAGTGAAAAGAGAAAACTGACAAAAGGGAGGTGTTTGCGTAAAAATGACGAAAGTGTTCAGATTGATGTGCAGGATAAAAACAAAAAAAAAGGAAGATCTGAAAGAAGAGTTAACAAGTTTTAAAAGAGATGGGGATATGTGTAAGATGATAAACAGGTTTAGAAAGGGTAAATCAGTAATAAGCAAGAAGATAGAAACTGAGGAGTGGAGAGAGTTTTATAAAAAATTATTTCAGGGCTTGGATCAAGATAGATGGATAATGGGAGTAGAAGAACGAAGGAGGCAAAGATAGAAGTGTTAAATGACGTAAAGATATATAAACAGATAAGAAAGTCAAGAAGGTCAGAGGCGGCAGGGCTGGACGGAGTACAGAACAAAGCGTGGCTGTTTAGTACACAAAAAGTTAGGGAGAAGCTAAAGAAGGTAGCGAAGAAAGTATAGAGGGGAAAAGGATTCCTAGGAAGGTGAAAAAAGGGGTTAATAGTACCAGTGTATAAGAAAGGAGATAGAAATATGCAGGAAAATTATAGAGGGACAACGCTAATGAATACAGCGTATAAAGCATACGCGATGGTGGTGACGGAGAGGCTGCGCAAGGATGTCGAGGGGAAAGGTATATTGCTGAAGACGTTGCCAGGCTACATAACAGGTGGATGTTCTATCGGCAATATTTACGTTTTGCAATACGTGGTTGATACAGAATTAGCGAAAAGGGTTAGAGAGTGTACGTGTTTTTTGTGAATCCTAAAGCCGCGTTTCTTTCGGTGGATAGGAGGAAGTTGTGGGAAGAGATACAGGAGAGGGTAGTAGCGAGAGGCTTGATTGAGAGGGTAAAGGAGATATACGAAGAGACAAAAGATAAAGTAAAAGGAGGGGATTGGATTTTGGAGGGATTCTAGATGGATAAGGGATTAGGGCAAGGGTTTCTGCTAAGCCCAACGCTTTTTGCGTTGGGCGTTTATGCTAGAGGCCGGAGTAGTAGGACAAGTTAGGGCAGGAGGAATAAGAATAATGTCACTCGCGTAAGCAGATGACATAGCGTTGCTAGCAAGAAGCGAGAAGGCCCTAAAGAAGATGATGAAGAGGTTGAGAAGGCAACTGGATGAAAATAGGATAGAGCTAAACGCGGAAAAGTCCAAGCTTATGGTGTTTAGAAAAGGAGTTGGAAGGGATAAGGGGAGGGAGTGGAAGTGGCAAGGAAAGTCGGCACAGGAGGTGAAAGTGTTTGTGTACCTGGGTTTCTTGTTTAAGAGAAATTAGAGAGTAGATGAGCACATAAAGGAGAGAGAAAGAGAGTGAGAAGGTGTGTGGGTGGAAGGCAAGTAAGGAGGTAAGTAGGACACAGAAGAGGTACGTAAGCGGATACTAGGGTTCGCAAGAAACACGCTTAATATATTGACAGGAGGGAGAGGGCGAGAACGCGTTTAGGGATTCTAATGTAGAGTCGGGCGTGTAAATATAAGAAAAAATTGTTGGAAGAGGGGGGACGTAAGCTGGTCACGGAGTTTTGGTGGGAGAAGGAGAACTGGAGAGGGGGTGGGAAAAAGGAAGTTAAAAGGGAAAAGTATTCAGTGCGAATAGACTGCAGTTGGTTAAAGTGAGAAGAATAAACGAGCATGGAAGGAAGGTATATGAGATGGTTGAAAAAAGCAACATAGGGAAAGAGAGAAAAGGCAGCAGGTAAAGAGACAATAAGAGAGTCAAGGTTTAACGGGAGCAATGCGTGAATTATGCCAAGAGAGAGAGCGCAATATTTGTGTGAGAAAGGAGAGAAAAGAATTCAGTAGCTTATAGCGAAGATGAGGTGTAGGTTCATGGCAGGTTCAAATAATTTCTGACTTCTAAGGGAGAAGAGGATATGTGAACTGTGCGAAAAGGGTGATGCAAAAGTCGAGCACTGGTTGAAAAAGTGCGTGAAGGTGGAAAGGAGTAGGTTGAGCATGGAGGTATTGATTATTAAAAGGGGGGACAAAAGGGCAGCAGAATAGGTGAAAGGGGTTTTGGGTAAGATAGAGGAGAAGAGAAGAAAAGAGGGAAAGAAATAGAAAAAGAAAGTTTGTAAATAGGAAAGGAAGTAAATGTATATAAGAAAGCTATAAATATTGTGAATAGTGGATAAGTACTAGGTATTATCTGCGATAGTAATAGCGTGCGAGGAGATAAGGTATAGATGGATGCTAATTTTAGAGTTAGTTTTTGAGAAAATTCTGTAAAAAATAAAAGTGTAAGCAAGTCAATTTTTCAAGTCCAGCAGGCCGAAAAATAAACGTCTATCGATCTATCTACGAATGAATAATTAGTTTTCAATTAGAATTCTATTTTATACATCCTTAACAAAAAGAACAACAGGTGAAAATTATTTTTTGTGATTTTCTCGCGCTAATTATGATTTTTTGCGATTTTCAAAACACAAATTGTTTCTGATACCTAAAATACTACTCTGCTGACGTTTAGATTCTTGAATACATTTTTAAAATAATTTTTAATTGCTTTTGGCAATGTTCCCTTAAAATATTGTTAAAAAGTCGCGTTTTTCTAATTTTTTTAATGATTCTAAGCTTCTGAGTAAATGTGAGGCAATAAAACTAGTTTACGGTTATTTTTCACATTGAGTGCTACTTATTTTTTTAATGCATTTTGGCCGGCTTAAATTGCAAATCGCATTGAAAAATTTTTGTCGTGGATTAGTTTTCGAAATATGAATTTTCGAGAAAACGACTTTTTTCCGATAAGAGTTACACTCTGTAAAACATATCTCAAGTTATAAGTGGACAGTCTGGTTGCAAAAGGTATTCAGGTAAAGATCACCGAATCTGCAACAGTGCCCTTTTTAGGGGCCAATTTTATATTCGAGGTGTAATAAGCCAAACTAGAGAAAAATTTATTGTTTTAGACGAAAATAAATATGCAACATTTAGAAAGCCAAGACAAAAAAAAAATTTTACTGCGATTTTCAAGTTTAGTAGGCCAGGATGCATTGGAAAAATATAGCGTCACTAAATGCACGAAAAATAATTTTAAGTTTCAAGACTAGTGTAATTAATTAAAATTACCAGAAATGCTATAAAATTGCGGTTTTTTTCTAAAATTTGTATCTTTGCTTTGGCTTCTCAGTTATGTCTAAATAATAAATAAGCAATAGAGAAAATAATTTTTAAAACAATCTTTCTTCTTTGACAATATACTTTTTTAAATAGCACAGCTATTTGAAATATTCTTCATATTTTCTGTATGGATCATATTATAAATGTGATTGTCCTTTAAGGTAGTTACTGAAAGCCTATTTTTTTTAATTAATATGAGAGAAGATAGTTATAAGCCATAATAAATTGTTTGAGCAATTATGTTTCTAAATTGCAAAAATTATTCTCGCTCTTAATAAAAAGTAGACAAGAAAATGAAGATATTTTTGAAAAATATCTACTTTTGGATGAAATATCTATTTTTAGATGAGATAGTAAATGGCCGTCGCCTAGTCCTGACGCGTCTGTGAGTGTACGTGGTCTCTGCAATTTAGATATTCTTAATGTGATTCAAAGTGACCAGAGATTGTACCAGTAGTGTCTGGACGAATAGTAAAGTGCTCCTGATAATTAGATCTGTATTTAATAGCACCAGATTTTCGTGACTGCAAATTTCAACAAACCTGACCTCAAAGCTTTGTAATTGCCACCTTCAGTAAACCTAACCTCAAAGATTTGTGTTTTCTACGTTATTTTTTACCGGCATGGGACCTAAGGATGAGGATAAACTTTCTCTAAGTGTAATCTGTGGTGGATGCAAATCAACAGTTGTGGATGCAGTTTTTTGCTCCGGGTGTCAGACTCCATATCACCCCGGGTGTGCTGGACGTTCTGGCACACTAGAAAACGGTGCATTCTCTAAGTGCTGTAAACAGCGGTCGCGATCACCCACGACGACTGAGCCACCTGCAGGGCCTCTAACAGCCCAAGATGTCGAAAGAATAATTAATAGCGCATTTGCCTCCATCCAGCCTCAACTTAGGGAAGTTTCTTCCTGTCGAGAAGCAGTAGATGGACTCTCAACTAAAATCGACGTCTTTACCACAAGGCTCGATAGCGCTACCAAGAGAATTGACAAAGCCGAAAAATCCATTGAAGACCTATCAGAGAGGATATCGACAGTCGAAGGTACGATCTCAACCATAGAATCTCAGGGCACTTCTATTCCGCATGCAGATGAAACTCGTTTAGCACGTCACTGTGTGTCTGAATTTGAGCAAAGAATCCTGAGGAAAAACAACCTTATACTCTTTGGTTTTCCCGAGGATGCCTTTCCCCAGTCGAACGCCTCTGATAAAAATTGCTCGAACATAATCGAGCTCTTAACTGGGATTGTCCCCAACAATCTGACCAAGAATCTTAGAGCATTTAGACTCGGTACCTTTTCGCAGGCACAGCAGAAACCACGGCCTATCAAGATCGTCTGCGAGACGGAAACCTCAGCGCATGCTCTGTTCAAATCCTTTTTGGAAGCCAAACGAGACACAAAGAACGATGCAAAGCTGAAGAGTCTTTGGCTAGCACTGGACAAAACAAAATCTCAACTGGAAGAAATTTCAGAAATGAAGAAGATCCTAGAATCTCGTCGCGAAGCAGGCGAAGAAGATCTGAAATTGATATTTCGACGCGGGATCCCAACTGTCACGAAAGTCATGAGAAAAGAAAACCGGACAAACTGAACGATCGAGGACGAGGATGGACAACCCCACTAAGTGAGACAGTAAGTATACCCCCTCTCGCACACTCAAGCGCTTGCGATAAGCCTCTATCTGTATATTATCAGAACGTCAGAGGTTTACGCACAAAATTAATATCATTGCGAAAGTCTGTTCCACTTAGCTGTTTCAATATTATAGTCCTCACCGAAACATGGTTATATAATAATATAAATTCAACTGAATTAGGTTTCAAGAACTTTGATGTTTTCCGTTGTGACCGTAGTATAGCTACAAGTGAAAATTTACGTGGAGGGGGTGTCTTGATAGCTACTGACAGCCGCCTAAGGTGTGTTCAGCTCCCTACAAATGCTGACACGGTGGAGCATGTTGTTATTAAAGTTGAATCTGGAACAGCTACATGTATAATAGGAGCTTTTTACATTCCACCTAATGCAAACCTCGAGAAATATGTCGATACGTGTTCCGTCCTGGAAGATGTGTCATGTTCTTTTCCAAATGCAGTTGTCAGCGTTCTTGGGGACTTTAACATGCCTTATGCCACGTGGAACTCAAACCCCGACCTAGGTCCCAGTTGCGTACCTAAGCAGGGCTCTTATCAAGTGCACATAGATATCTGCAATACTGTCTCCGATTCTCTTGATTACTTCATTTTAACACATACAAACAAAAAGTTAAATGTCTACGGTTTCCTTTTAGATCTTGTCATATCAAAACTAGTCTTGATTGCGTGACACTGGCTATCGATCCGCTCTTACCGGTTGACAATAACCATCCTCCTTTGACTTTCGAAATAAATAGGTACAACATAGCATGTGAGTCTAACGACGCTACCACGTATATCAAATATAGCTTTAAAAAAGCAAATTTCGCAGCACCAAATTCATTTCTCACTCAAATCGATTGGGATAACCTCTTACAGAACCTCGCTATCAATGAAGCTGTTGAGACACTTTATACATACCTGTACATCGCGTTTGACCATTTCGTTCCTCTCAAAACAGTTGAAGCGTCTAACAATGAATTGAAAAAACTAGTTATCAATAAAAATGTAGCGCATCTTACCTGCAAGAAATTACGTAAACTGGCTGATTACATTCTTTTCTCAGATCTCAGAGCTCAGTGCAAAACTTTATCCGAGTACTGTTATACAAATATAATCAGAGATACTGAAAATTATTCAATTGCGATTTCGAAATCCTTCTGGGCCTACGTCAGTGCTACACGCAAAAATGCTAATATTCCGAATCAAATGTCACTAGGCGATAAGCATGCTAACACGTGCGAAGGCATTGCTGGACTTTTTGCAAAATATTTTGAGTCAGTATATTCCGATTCTAGCGTTAGTGAGCCACATTTCAATTCAGCAGAGACTAAAGATTTCTCGAACATCCAAATTAGTCAGGAAGAGATTGAGCTTAAGTTACTTGAACTCGATGTAAACAAGGGTGCGGGATCAGACGGAGTACCCCCCTTTGTATGGATATCTTGCTGCTCCTCACTTATAGTGCCGTTACACATTTTGTTTAGCGAATCAGTCGCGAAAGGATATTTCCCACTTAAATGGAAAAAGGGTATCGTGGTCCTGATCTACAAAAATAGAAATCGAAAAGATGTTACTAATTATCGGCCCATAACTGTTCTAAATTTGATCCCTAAGGTATTTGAAAGCATTGTATATGATAGATTATACCTAGCTTCTGCTAACATTATTGCAGAGGAGCAGCACGGTTTCATGAAGAGGAGATCTACAACTACAAACCTCTGTGTTTACACGCACTACCTTGCAAATGAACTAGAGTCGGGAAAACAGGTTGACGCAGTTTATACAGACTTCTCTAAAGCTTTTGACAAAGTCGACCATAATATTTTCGTGGCAAAGCTCAGCGCACTTGGTATCTCAGGAAAATTGCTGTCATGATTAGCGAGCTACCTGAGCGGTAGATACTAGGCAGTTCGTGTCGATAATAATTACTCAGAGACATTTCATGCAACT
>JAUELO010446287.1:0-13652 GCA_032357855.1 Amphibolips quercusostensackenii | reverse complement strand
ATAAAAATTGTAATCAAATTGTGAAATTTTTAAGCCAAAAAGACGAATTTTCAGCGAAATAATTGAATCCTCTACCAAAAAAGATTCATTTTCAATCAAACAGTTGCATTTTGAACCACAAATGTAAGCTTTCTACAAAACAGTTAAATTTTTCAAAAAATAATAAATTCGCAACCAAGAAGATTAATCTTCTACCATAAAAGATGAATCTAAAAAAAGTTTTAACTAAGTAGTTGAAGTTTCAACTAAGATTAGTTTTCTACCGGAAAATAATTTTCAATAAAAAAAGTTAATTTTCAACCAGTAAGTTAAATTTTCAAAAAAATAGTTACCTTTTCAGTGAGAAAAATTTATTTTCACCAAAAAAATGAATTTAACTAAAATTATAAATTTTTAACCAAGAGGATAAATCTTCTACCAGAAAAGATAAATTTAAAAAAATGTAACCAAATAGTAAAAGTTTCAACTAAGAAGATTAATTTTCTAACAGAAAAAAATTGTCAATAAAAAAGACAATTTTTAATCAATATGTTGAGTTTTCAACAAAATAGTTAAATTTTCAGTCGAAAAAATTTATTTTTAACAAAAAAAAATGAATTTTTAACTAAAATTATGAATTTTCAACCAACAAGATAAATCTTCTTCCAGAAAAGATGAATTAAAAAAAAAATTTAACCAAATAGTTAAAGTTTCAACTAAGAAGATTAATTTTCTAACAGAAAAGAATTTTCAATAAAAAAGTTAATTTTCAACAAATTAGTTGAATTTTTAACAAAATATTTAAATTTTCAGTTGGAAAAATGAATTTTCAACTACAACAAAAAATGAGTTTTCAACTAAAATTATAAATTTTCAACCAAATGATAAGTTTTGAACCAAAAAGTTAAAATTTCCATCAAATTGTTGAATTTTTGACAAAAAAGTTAATTTTTAACCAAAACAGAATCATTTTTAACCAGACAGTTTCATTTATAACCAAAAAAGCTCAAATTTCTACAGTAAAATATGCATTTTAAAACCAAAAAGTGAAATTTTTAACAACATAGTTGAATGTTTGATCAAACAAAAATTTCCTAGTAAAAAAAGAATAAAAATTGCAATCAAATTGTGAAATTTTTAAGCCAAAAAGACGAATTTTTAACGAAATAATTGAATCCTCTACCAAAAAAGATTCATTTTTAATCAAACAATTGCATTTTGAACCAAAAATATAAGCTTTCTACAAAACAGTTGAATTTTCAAAAAAAAAAAAAAATTCGCAACCAAGAAGAATAATCTTTCACCATAAAAGATGAATCTAAAAAAAATGTTAACCAAGTAGTTGAAGTTTCAACTAAGATTAATTTTTTACCGGGAAATAATTTTTAATAAAAAAAGTTAATTTTCAACCAGTAAGTTGAATTTGTAACAAAATAGTTACCTTTTCATTGGGAAAATTTTTTTTTTTAACATAAAAAATGAATTTTTAACTAAAATTATTAATTGTCAACCAAGAAGATAAATCTTCTACCAGAAAAGATGAATTTAAAAAAAAATTTAACCAAATAATTAAAGTTTTTAACTAAGAAGATTAATTTTTTAACAGAAAAGAATTTTCAATAATAACGTTAATTTTCAACCAATAAGCTTAATTTTTAACAAAATATTAAAATTTTCATTTGGAAAAATGAATTTTCAACTACAACAAAAAATGAGTTTTTAACTAAAATTATGAATTTTTATCCGAATAATAAGTTTTGAACCAAAAAGATTAATCTTCTACGAGAAAAGATGAATCAAACAAAAAAAAATTAACCAAATAGTTGAAGTTTCAACTCAGAAGATTAATTTTCTAACAGAAAAAAATTGTCAATAAAAAAGATATTTCTTAACCATTATGTTGAGTTTTCAAGAAAATAGTTAAATTTTCAGTTAGAAAAATTTATTTTTAACAAAAAAAAAAAAAAATTTTAAACTAAAATTATGAATTTGCAACGAAAATTATAAATTTCTAACTAAGAAGATAAATCTTTTACCAGAAAAGATAAAAAAAAATATAAAAAAAAAATATAAAAAAAAATTAAATAGTTGAAGTTCTAACTAAGAAAATTAATATTCTACCAGAAAAGAATTTCCGAAAAAAATTAGTTTTTAACCAGTTAGTTAAATTTTCAATAAAGTAGTTAAATGTTCTGTTGAAAAAATGAATTGTTGATTTTAAAAAATGAATTTTCAACTAGAATTATTTATTTTTGAATAAATAATCAATTTTTAAACAATAGCATTAATCTTCTACCAGGAAAGATGAATTTTTAGCCAAAAAAAAAAACATTTTCAAACAAATAGTTAAATTTGCAACTAAGATTAATTTTTTTACCGGAAAATGATTTTCAATAAAAAAGTTAATTTTGAATCAACCAAATAGTTAAATTTTTAACAGAAAAAAAATTAATCCTAAACAAAAGAATAATTTTCTACCAATAAAAATAAATTCTTATCAAAATACATCATTTTTAACCAAATAGTTGAATTTTCAACTCAGAAGATTAATTTTCTAACAGAAAAAAATTGTCGATAAAGAAGACAATTTTCAATCAATATGTTGAGTTTTCAATATTATAGTTAAATTTTTCGTTGGAAAAATTTATTTTTAACACAAAAAAAGTGAATTTTTAACTAAAATTATTAATTCTCAACCAAGAAGATAAGTCTTCTACCGGAAGAGATGAATAAAAAAAATTTAACCAAATAGTTTAAGTTTCAACTAAGAAGATTAATTTTCTAACAGAAAAGAATTTTCAATAAAAAAGTTAATTTTCAACTAATAAGCTAAATTTTTAACAAAATATTAAAATTTTTAGTTTAAAAAATTAATTTTTCAACCACAACAAAAAATGAGTTTTTAACTAAAATTATGAATTTTCAACCGAATAATAAGTTTTGAACCAAAAAGATTAATCTTCTACCATAAAAGATGAATCTAAAAAAAAAATGTCAACCAACAGTTGAAGTTTCAACTAAGATTAATTTTCTACTGGAAAATAATTTTCAATAAAAAAAGTTAATTTCCAACCAGTAAGTTAAATTTTCAACAAAATAGTTACCGTTTCAGTGGAAAAAATTCATTTTTAACATAAAAAAAACCAGTAAGTTGAATTTGTAACAAAATAGTTACCTTTTCAGTGGGAAAAAATTTTTTTTTAACATAAAAAATGAATTTTTAACTAAAATTATTAATTCTCAACCAAGAAGATAAATCTTCTATCAGAAAAGATGAATTAAAAAAAAATTTAACCAAGTAGTTGAAGTTTCTCAACTAAGAAAATTAATTTTCTAACAGAAAAGAATTTTCAATAAAAAAGTTAATTTTCAACCAATAAGTTAAATTTTTAACAAAATATTTAAATGTTCAGTTGGAAAAATAAATTTTCAACTACAACAAAAAATGAGTTTTCAACTAAAATGATGAATTTTTATCCGAATAATAAGTTTTGAGCCAAAAAGATTAATCTTCTACCATAAAAGATGAATATAAAAAAAAAATTTAACCAGGTAGTTGAAGTTTCAACTAAGATTAATTTTCTACCGGAAAATAATTTTCAATAAAAAAAGTGAATTTTCAACAAAATAGTTACCTTTTCAGTAAAACAAAATTTATTTTTACCAAAGAAAAAATGAATTTTCAACTACAATTATTAATTCTCAACCAAGAAGATAAATCTTCTATCAGAAAAGATGAATTAAAAAAAATTGAACTAAATAGTTGAAGTTTCTTAACTAAGAAGATTAATTTTCTTACAGAAAAGAATTTTCAATAAAAAAGTTAATTTTCAACCAATAAGCTAAATTTTTCACGAAATATTAAAATTTTAGTTTGAAAAATGAATTTTCAACTACACCAAAAAATGGGTTTTCTAACTAAGATTATGAATTTTCAACCGAATAATAAGTTTTGAACGAAAAAGATTAATCTTCTACTAAAAAAGATGAATCTAACAAAAAAAATTTAACCAAATGGTTGAAGTTTCAATTCAGAAGATTAATTTTCTAACAAAAAAAAATTGTCAATAAAAAAGACAATTTTGAATCAATATGTTGAGTTTAAAAAAAAAATAGTTAAATTTTCAGTTGGAAAAATTTATTTTCAACAAAAAAGAATGAATTTTTACTTAAAATTATTAATTTTCAACCAAGAAGATAAATCTGCTACAAGAAAAGATGAATTTAAAAAAATATGACTAAATAGTTGAAGTTTCAACTGAGAAGATTAATTTCCTAACAGAAAAGAATTTTGAATAAAAAAGTTAATTTTTAACCAATAAGCTAAATTTTAACAAAATATAAAAATTTTCAGTTTGAAAAATGAATTTTTTACTACAACAAAATATGAGTTTTTAACTAAAATTATGAATTTTTATCCGAATAATAAGTGTTGAACCATAAAGATTAATCTTCTACTAAAAAAAATGAATCTAACCAAAAAAATTGAACCAAATAGTTGCAGTTTCAACTCAGAAGATTAATTTTCTAACAGAAAAAAATTGTCAATAAAAAAGATATTTCTTAACCAGTATGTTGAGTTTTCAAGAAAATAGTTAAATTTTCAGTTAGAAAAATTTATTTTTAACAAAAAAAAAAATAAATTTTAAACTAAAATTATGAATTTGCAACGAAAATTATAAATTTTCAACCAAATTATAAATTTCTAACTAACATAAGAAGATAAATCTTCTACCAGAAAAGATAAATAAAATACAAAAAATAAGCAAATAGTTGAAGTTTCAACTAAGAAAATTAATTTTCTACCAGAAAAGAATTATAAAAAAAAAAATTATTATTCAACCATTTAGTTGAATTTTCAACAAAGTAGTTAAATGTTCAGTTGAAAAAATTAATTTTTGATTAAAAAAAATGAATTTTCAACTAAAATTATTAATTTTCAACTAAATAATCAATTTTCAAACAATAACATTAATCTTCTACCAAGAAAGATGAATTTTGAACAAAAAAAATACATTTTAAAACAAATAGTTGAATTTGCAACTAAGATTAATTTTTGTACCGGAAAATGATTTTCAATAAAAAAATTAATTTTAAAGCAACCAAGTAGTTGAATTTTCAACAGCAAAAAAATTAATTCTAAACAAAAGAATAATTTTTTACCAATAAAAATGAATTTTTATCAAAATACATAATTTTTTAACCAAATAGTTGAATTTTCAAGCAAGAAGATTATTTTTCTACCATGAAAGATAAATTTTGACCAAATTACGTACATTTTTAACCAAATATTTGTATTTTTAATCCGAGAATATGAATTTTCAACACAAAAGTTAATTTATAACTAATTAGTTGAAGTTTTTAGAAAATAGTTAAATTTTTAGTTAAAAAAATTAATTTCAAAAACAAAAATTAAATTTTTAACTAAAATTATGAATTTTCAACCAAGAAAGTGATTTTTTAAGAAATAAATTAAACTTTTAACCCTGTAGTTGAATTTTTTACAAAAAAGATAAATTCTCAACAAAAAATGCAATAGTTGGTATTCAAACAAAACAAAAGTTTCATTAAAAATTTTAAAAGTCAGAAATGAACCAAAAAGACGAATTTTCAACAAAATAGTTGAATCCTCAAAACAACGCAAATAAATCTTTAACTAAACTGTTGCATTTTAAAAAAAAAAAAAGATGAATTTTCCACCAGGAGTGATGAATTTTTATATGAAAAAGACGAGTTTTTAATGAAGAAGATTAATTTTTTACAAAAAAAGATGAATTTTCAACAAAATATTTAAACTTTTTTATCAAATAGTTAAAATCTTAAACAAGAAGATTATTTTTCTACCAGAGAAGATGAATTTTCAAGAAAATACATATATTTTTAACCAAACAGTTCAATTTTCAAAAAAAAAAAAATAATTTACAACTGATCAGTTAAAGTTTTAACAAAATAGTTAAATTTTCGATTAATAATTAATTTTTAACAACAAAAATCGAATTTTCAATTAAAATTATGAATCTTCAACCAAGAAAGTGAATTTTTAAAAAAGTATTTCAACTTTCAACCAAGTAGTTGAATTTTCAAAAAAAAAAAAGAATTCTAAACAAAAAATGCAATAATTAATATTTAAACAAACAAAAAAATTCAATTTTAATTTAAACAAGAAGATTATTTTTCTACCAAAGAAGACGAATTTTCAAGAAAATACATATATTTTCGAATTTTTAATTTAAATTATGAATCTTCAAACAAAAAAGTGAATTTTTACAAAAGTATTTCAACTTTCAACCAAGTATTTGAATTTTCACCAAAAGGAAAAGAATTTTCAAAAAAAAATGCAATAATTGATATTTAAACAAACAAATTTAATTTTAATTCAAACAAGAAGATTATTTTTCTACTAGAGAAGACGAATTTTCAAGAAAATACATATATTTTCAACCAAACAGTTGAATTTTCAATCAAAAAAATTAATTTTCAATAAAAAAACGAATTTTGTACAAAAAAGATTTATTTTGTACCAAATAGTTACATTTTCAACCCGAGACTATGAATTTTTAACAAAATAGTTAAATTTTATGTTAGAAGAATTAATTTTTAATAACAAAAATCGAATTTTCAACTAAAATTATAAAACTTTAACCAAGAAAGTAAATTTTTAAAAAAGTACTTGAACTTTTAACCAAGGAGTTGTATTTCCAACCTAAAGAGATTTGACATTTCATCACAAAAATATTTTGATCTAAAATAAAAAAAAGCAGTTGGATTAACCCAACAACGATTTTTTTAGCAAAATACATAAATATTGAACCAAATAGTTAAATTTTCAATCAGTTTTTTGAATTTTCTTCAAAAAATTAATTTGTGCTCGAAACAGATTAATTTTTTTAACCAGTTGTATTTATAATCAAAAATGCTAAAATTTTTACAGAAAAATATGAACTTTAAAACCAAAAAGTGAAATGTTTAAGAACATACTTTAATTATTAATCAAGTAAAAAATTTCTAGTCAAAAAAATAAAAAAATTGCAATCAAATTGTTGAATTTTTAAGACAAAAAGACGAATTTTTCACAAAATAGTTATATTTTCATTTTGAAAAATTAATTGTTAACAAAGAAATGAATTTTTAACTTAAATTATGAATTTCCAACAAAAATCATTAATTTTTAACCAAAGAATAAATTTTCAATCAAGATTAATCTTGTACCAGAAAAGATTAATTTTTAACAAACAAACAAAAAATTTATGAAATAGTTAAAGTTCTAAGAAGATTAATTTTCTACCAGAAAAAAATTGTAAATAGAAAAGTTAATTTTCAACCAATAAGTTGAATTTCCAACAAAATAGTTAAATTTTCTGTTGAAAAAATTAATTTTTAATTTTAAAAAATGAATTTTTAACTAAAGTTAGGAATTTTTAACTAAAATTATGAATTTTGAACCAAATAATAAATTTTGAACCAAGAAAATAAATCTTCTGCCGTAAAAGATAAATTAAAAAATTTAACTAAATAGTTTAAGTTTCAACTGAGAAGATCAATTTTCTAACAGAAAAGAGTTTTCAATAAAAAATTAATTTTCAACTAATAAGTTAAATTTCCAACAAAATAGTTAAATTTCCTGTTGAAAGTATTCATTTTTAGCAAAAAAAATCAATTTTTAACTAAAATTATGAATTTTCACCCAAATGATAAATTTTCAACCGCGAAGATTAATCTTTTACTACAAAAAGTGAAATTTCAAAACATCAAAAATTTTTACCAAATAGTTAAAGTTTCAACTAAGAAGATTAATTTTCTACTAGAAAAAAATTTTGTTAAACTTTCAACAAAATACTTAAATTTTTATTTAGAAAATTTTTTTGTTTAACTACAAAAAATGAATTTTTAACTAAAATTATGAATTTTCAACCAAATCATAAATATTTAACCGAAAAGATAATCTACTACCAGAAAAGATAAGTTAAAATAAAATTAACCAAATAGTTGAAGTTTCAACTAAGAAGATTAATTTTCTACGAGAAAAGAATTTTCATTAAAAAGTTAATTTTTAACTAATAAGTTAAATTTTCAACAAAATTGTTAAATTTTGAATTGAAAAAATTAATTTTTGACAACAGAAAATAAATTTTTAACCAAAATTATGAATTTTTAACCAAATAATAAATTTTCAACTAAGAAGATTAATCTTCTACCAGAAAAGATCAATTTTTAATCAAAAATAAAAAATTTCACCAAATAGTTGAAGTTTCAACTAAGAAAATTAATTTTCTAACAGAAAAAAATTTTTATAAAAAAGATAATTTTCAACTAATATGTTGAGTTTTTAACAAAACAGTTAAATTTTTAGTTGGAAAAATTTGTTTTTAACAACAGCAAATGAATTTTCAACTAAAATTATGAATTTTAAACTAAATAATAAATTTCTAACCAAGAAGATAATTCTTCTACTAGAAAAGATAAATAAAATTTAAAAATTGACCAAATAGTTGAAGTTTCAACTAAGAAAATTAATTTTCTAAGAAAAGAATTTTCAATGAAAAATTAATTTTTAACCAATAAGTTAAATTTTCAACAATGGAGTTAAATGTTTAGTTGAAAAAAAGAATTTTTGGCTTAAAAAAATGAATTTAAAATTTAAAAAAATGAATTTTATACTAAAATTATAAATTTTCAACCATACAATAAATTTTCAACCAACTAATAAATTTTCAACCAATATCATTAATCTTCTACTAGGAAAGATGAATTTTTAACAAACAAAAAATAATACATTTTTAACCAAATAGTTGAATTTGCAACTAAGATTAATTTTTTGCCGGAAATAATTTTTAATAAAAAAGTCAATTTTCAACCAGCCGGTATGTTGAATTTTTAATAAAATAGTTAAATTTTTAATTGCAAAAATAAATTTTTAACAACAAAATAATTTTCAACTAAAATTATGAATTTTCAACCAAGTAATAATTTTTTAACCAAAAAAGTTAATCTTCTACCAGAAAAGATAAATCTAATTTAAAAAATTGAAGCAATAATTTAAAGTTTAAACTAAGAAGATTTATTTTCTGCTATAAAAGAATGTTTAATAAAAAAGTTAATTTTCAACAAATAAGTTGAATTTTTAACAAAACAGTTAATTTCCTGTTGTTGAAATGAATTTAAAAAAAAAAAAAAAAATGAATTTTTAGCAAAAATTATGAATCTTTGAACAGAAAAATTAACTTTGAAAAAAGTAGTTCCACTTGCAATCAAGGAGTTGAATTTTCAACCCAAAAATGTGATCTTTTAATAAAAAATGTAATAATTGAAATTTCAACAAAAAAAGAACGATTTTAATTTTTTTTTAAGTTTCTTTTTTAACAAATAAATTTTTCATGTTAAAAAAGACGAATTTAAAAAAAATACATAAATTTTTAACCAATTAGTTGAACGTACAACCAAGAAGTATAATTTGTGATATTAGTCTTAATTGTATTTAGTTAATTTTTAATTTACATTAATTTCGTTTCTTGAAAATGTTAAATCAAATAGTCGAATTTTTAGACTAAAAAATTTGAATTTTTAACCAAAAATGAACTAGCTGATTTTTCAATTAAAAAAATTAATTTAAAAAAATAAATAAATTTTCTACAAAACAGTTTCATTTTGTGCCAAATAGTTGAATTTTCTACCAATATGTGGAATTTTCAACCCAAGAATATGATTTTTGAACAAAAAAGTTAATTTTTAAACATCAGTTGAATTTGCAATAAAGTAGTTAAATTTCAGTTCAGAAATTAATTTTTAACAAAGAAAAAAACGAATTTTCAACTAAAATTATGAAATTCCAAATAAAAAAAAAAGAACTCACAAGAATGAAGTTCATTTTTCAACCATGTAGTTGAATTTTCAACCTACAAGATGAATTTTTAATGAAAAATTTAATAGTAGGTATTTTAACACAAAAGATTTTAATTAAAAATTAAAAACAGTTATATTTTCAACTAAAAAATTGATTTCTTACCGAAAGGGACAAGTTTTTAACAACATACGTTGTTTTAAACAAAATATATCAATTTCTACCAAGTTATTGATTTTTCTAGTCAAAAATACGGATTTTCTACAAAACAGTTGAATTTGGAACAAAAAGGTTATTTTTCAACCGAAAAAAATTAATTTTTAAAACAAAAAATTTTTTATTATTTTATTGGATTTCATTAATTCAGTTCGCATTTAATTTGAAAAAGTAGTTAAAAAATTTGATTTATTTTTCAAACCAATTTTCAGTTTTTTATCATCATATTTGAAAATTATTTGAAAGGAATATCAGTTTTTATTTAACATATTATTCTTTAGTCCATGAATTATAAAAATCCTGATTTATAAAAGATAAATAAATCAGAATTTTTATAATTTATGCACTGAAGAATAATATTTTTAATAAAAATTTGCATTTATTTCTGAATACTTTTCAAATTCAACCTATAATTGTTAAATATTGTAAATATTTTATAAAATCTAATAATCGTTTATTAACAATAAAAATTTCAGACTCAAAACACTAACATATAACAATAAATTATTTCAGATTGTAAATCTTTTTTTAAATAGAATTTTTTTGGTTTAAAATGAACGATTGCTTGCATTAAAATTGTTAACATAACCTAAAATTGTTCAGCAAATTTTAATATTTAGAATCCAATAATTTTTTATTTAAAATTACGATTTCCGGCTTGAAACGTCAACTGAACAAAAAATTGATAATTTAATAATTCTGAATGTTAATAATAATTTTTTCTCAAAATAACCGGTTTCTGAAAAACGTTAACATAACCTTAAATTGTTTTAAAGTTTTAAATATTCTTTGAAATCAATATCGATATTTTCGGTGAAAGCTGCTAAATTAACCTAAAATTTTACCTACATTTTCAATCTGAAATTTAATGATTTTTTACTGAAAGTACCAATTTCAGGTGAAACACACTATCATAACCCTAAATTGCTCAAAAAATAGAAAATATTTGAAATTTGAGAATTTATTTTCAAAATATTAATAATTTCTGATAAAAAAACAGTAACAACATAAAATTGTTCAGAATTGTTAATCTTCTTCAAAACCTAATGAATTTTGTTTAAAATAACCGATTTATCATGGAAAACCTTAACATAACCTGAAATTGTTCCAAAATTCCAAAGCTCATTCGAATTATTTTGATTTTTTCTAAAAACAATCAATTTTGTGTGTAAAATGTTAACATATCCTAAAATTGTTCAAAAATCATGCATTATTTTAATTTGAAATAAGCATTTTATGTGTAACACACAAGCATAACCTAAAGTTGTTGAAAATTGTAAATATTTTTTGAAATATAAAAATTTAGTATTAAAAATACTAATAATTTCATACGAATAACACTAAAATAACAGGTAAAAAAAGCGATCAAAACTGAACAAAAGTCTAATAATTTATTTAAAAATATAAAAAATTTCCTGTATAACACACTAACATAACCTAAAATTGTTGCCAATTAGGAATCATAGTGATAAATTCTGTTTCAAAATACTAATTTAAATTCTGTTGAGTAGGCACTGAATTTCTTTTATCCCCAGTCTACTTATTTTAATTGAATTTTTTTAATTTTCCAAATTTTATTAAATTCACTCAAATTTTTCTGAGAGAAATGGAATTTTTTTAAATTCATTTAAATTCTTTTGAATTCTACTTGAATTATTTTTAATTAGATCTAAATTTTTTATGAATTTGTCTTGAATTTGTTAAAATTTATTTGGAAATCAATATATATCAATTTGATCGAATTGTTTTAATTTCAAAAAATATTAGTGCGCATTAATAATTTTTAATCACTTTTGGGTTAGAAATGATGCACTTTTTAAAGTAAATTAGACTAGCAGCCCTGATAATTTATACTCGATTTTTAACAAATATTTGGAGGTTTTGGCTATGAACCCGGGAATGTTTTCAAAAATATAATTTCAATAAAAAATTTCTGGTAATTTTATAACTTTTAATAATGATTTTAGGAGAAAAAATTTACTTAAAAATCTACGAGGAATTCCAAGTCTAAAATTATTATATAATAAGCCCAAAAGACGATTTTTTTTAAAAAGACAGTTAAATTTTAAACCCGAATAGTTCAATTTTCGAGAAAAAATTTCATTTTCACCGAAGAGAGATGAATTTTCAATCCAAAAGAATGAAATTTTAACAAAATAGTTTGATTTTTAACTCAAAATAGAATAGTTAAATTTTTAGTAAAAAAATTAATTTTTAAGCAAATAAAATAAATTTTTAGCGAAATAGTAAAATCTTTAAGCGACAACATTAAATTTCTGTAGAAATGATATATTTTCCACAACAAATGGAATAGTTCAATTTTCAGTTTAAACTTACAAAAAGACGAATTTTCAACAAAATAGTTGTATTTTTTATCAAAAAAGAAATTTTTTACCAAAAAAAAAATATTTTCAAGATATAATTTAATTTTCAAACAAAAAGAACTAATTTTTAACCGCAGAAATGAATTCTTAATCCAAAAGATAAATTTGCAATTAAGATAATTAATTTTCTGCCAGAAAGATTAATTTTTAACAAAATGTATGAATTTTTAACCAAAAAGATTAAATTCCTATCAAAAAAGATCATTTTTCCAGGAGGTACGTTAATTTTAAAATAAAAAATATAAACTTTTTACCGAAAAAAATACAAATTTTTTACGAGATTCATTAATTTTTAACTAAAAAAATGAATTTTTAACATAAAAGATAAAGTATCAACTAATGAGATTAATTTCTTACCAAAAAGACGAATTTTTAACAAAATAGTTAAATTTTTTAATCAAGAAATAAATTTTTTACCAAAAAAAAAATATATATATTTTCAACGAAATAATTTAATTTTGAAACATAAAGAACAAATGTTTAACCGAAGAAATGAATTTTTAATCCGAGAGATAAATTTGCAATCAAGAAGATTAATTTCCTTTCAAAAGATTAATTTCAAACGAAATTTATAAACTTTCAACCAAAAAAATTAAATTTCTATCAAAAAAGATAAATTTTCCAGGAGATACGCTGAAAATATTTTTTTTTCGGTAAAAAATTTATTTCTTTATTGAAAATTTAACTTTTCAATCAAAAAATAAATTTTTCACCGAAAAAAAATATTTTCAACGAAATAGTTTAATTTTAAAACAAAAGAACTAATTTTTAACCGGAAAAATGAATGTTCAATCCAAAAGATAAACTCGCAATCTAGAAGATCAATTTTTTGCAAAAAAGATTAATTTTCAACAAAATTATAAATTTTCAACCAAAAAGATTAAATTCCTATCAAAAAAGATAATTTTTTAAGGAAATATGTTAATTTTCAAATAGAAAAGATAAACTTTCTACAAAAAAAATACAAATTTTTAACGAGATACATTAATTTTTAACTAAAAAAATGAATTTTCAACATAAAAGATAAAGTATCAACTAAAGAGATTAATTTTCTACCAAAAAGATTAAATTCTTATCAAAAAAGATAATTTTTTCAGGAAATATGTTAATTTTCAAATAGAAAAGATAAACTTTTTACCAAAAAAATACAAATTTTTGACGAGATACATTAATTTTTAACTAAAAAAATGAATTTTCAACATAAAAGATAAAGTATCAACTAAAGAGATTAATTT
>JAUELO010446281.1:0-13652 GCA_032357855.1 Amphibolips quercusostensackenii | reverse complement strand
CATTAAAATAAAAATTAAATAAACAAAAAAATAAAAAATCTACTCTCACCATTTTCTGAAAAATTTAGTTCTGAATTTAAAAAAAAAAAAAATTCTAAAATCGGTCGCGTATGCATTAAAAACAAAAGACAGTCGCAGAATTTGTCTTTTCTTTTTCGTGTATGCACCAATAACAGAAGACGATTGCAGCATTTGTCGTTTGTTTGTCGCGAATGCACTAAAAACTGAAGACAATCGCAGCCTACGTCGTCTATTTGTCGCGCATGCACAAATAGCAGACGACGATCGCAGTAATCGGTGTTTGTTTGTCTCGTATGCACCGAAAGCAGAAGACGATCGCAGCAATCGTCGTCTGTTTGTCGCGTATGCAATAAAAGCAGAAGACGATTGCAACAATCGTCGTTTGTTTGTCGCGTACGCACCAAAAGCATAAGACGATTGCAGCAATTTTCATTTGTTTTTTGCATATTCAATTCAAAAAATTTAAAGTGTGCTGGCTGCGACATGTCTCTAAAAAAAAGTGATAGAAAAAAGTCGTTGAAACTGAAGAAAAAGCGAATTGTTTTTATAGCTCTTTAAAAACATAATAGCTGTTAACGATATTTCATGCCGCAAATGCAGACTTTCTACTAATAAAAAAAAAAAAAAATGATTGCGAGATGGATTCTGAATTTGAAGCTGGTTTACCTTTTGATCTATTATCCGCAATTAAAACAAAAAGAAATTAAGCTACGCCAGAGATCTAATATATTAAGATTCCTCTTCAGGGAACTAGTTCCACACATAAGTATTATTAAACTTGTCATGCTGCAAAAAGTCTTATTGTAATTTCAGAAGAGGCTTGAATGCAATCGTACATCAAAAATCTCTTTTTTATTTTTTTTTCCTTTTTCATAACCCTCAACAAGTCAATTTTTATGTTAATTATTGGGAGAAATTTCACTTTACCTAAATGCAAACGTATGACGTGAATTCTTTTATGACACATGCAAGGACAGATTTTACATGTTTATTCCGCTAAGTTCTTTATTTTTAATTTCGATATTACTGAGCTTACTTTTTTTTACAAATTATTAATGCATCCAGTCACCATGCGATAAATTCAGAAAATATCAAATATCGAATTGTGAAATTTCAAAATTAGGTTATCTGGACATTTATTGATGAATTCCAAGTTTATAATTTCGTCCAATTATAAATTTGTATTGTACCAAATTTTAAATATTAAAAATCCCCAAATTACGCAACTGACTAGTCTTAACTTTTCTTTATAGATTAAAAATTTATCAAGGCATGACAGCCAAATTTCAGACTCTGAAATTTCAAATGTAGGCCCCCTTCAAGCTTATTTATAAATTCCAAGTGTATTAATTCGTCCAACTATAGATTTTGATATAACCATATTTTTAACATTAACAATTATAAAATAGAAATAACAAATTAATTGATTCGCTAAAAAAATGTCTAAATTGTCAAATTTATTATATTTACAATTTTTGAATTCACAAAGTGATGAGTTTTTTTATTTCTTTATAAATTGTCACTACGAAATTTGACACTTGCCCGTTTTTGATCGGAGGATTTCGCTTGCTTGCGCCAACATTCGAGCGTATCCCGGCTCGCGTCAGAGTTAGATATTTTCTTAGAGCATGACCTACACTTGAAGAAAGGAAGGTCTTATCCGTTGGGGTGGAAGAAAGAATTACGCTACAGATTTTCCCTCTTAGCAAAAATTATTTGACCTGTATGGAACAGTCAAAAGATAATTATTTTTCAAATACTATAATTATTCTTTTCTTCTATAAGAATATTTATAATTTTTGATTTTGTACAATATTTAAGACAGCGCATCTGAATTTGATTGTAAAAAATGATATACTTTCGTCGAAATCCTACGCGGTTTTTTTTTATTTTGTGAAATTTCACTCACTACCAGAAAAACTTTGGAGTTCAATATGATGAAAAATTGGAACAGTTATGACAATTAGAGGAGACATGATTCTTAGACAATAGTTATAGTTCATAGCCGTAAACACGCGACAAAAAAGAGCGTGCAAATTGCTTTATAGTAGGTTGTGAGTCGGATGGTACAGTATCATTTTTTTCTTACTCTTGACTACTTTTGCTTTGAAACTGATGTGAGCCGCATCCTTGTCAACAATGTCTAAAAATTAGCAATTTCGTTTTTAGCCTCCGGCACATTAATAGCAGATTGGAATTGATAATAAATATTTTTATGGGAGTTAATCGCGCAAATTATATCAAGTGTCCCTTAATGTTGTGCGAAAAACGTGTAACGCAGATTATGAATAGCCTCGTATTTAGAAGAGAGTGGGTGATCTCAACGCACGAGACAGCGGCTAAAATCAGATATATTTTACAGTTCGTGATTGTCTGCGATGAAAGTAGCTTGTTGCCTAAGCCCTTAAATAAAGTTTTCAAAAAACAAATTGCATTTAAAGGTATGAGATTTCAGCATACTGAAACCGTCTAAGCCTAAACGTCGATAATGTGGGTCGATATCATTTCACATGAGGCAAGTATCTCTGCCCCCAGTGAAAATACGGCATTTTACATCTGTGGCATGCCACAGTTACGGCATGTTTCATCTTGACATGTTACATTTGCGGCATATCTCATCTGCGGCATCTCTACCTAGCAGCTTCTCTTCTGTACAGCCTCTCTCACAGTAAAATTGACATTTTTGCGGCATCGCTCACCAGTGTCAAGTCTTTAAACGGCATCGTGACCCTTCAAAACAGTTTTTAAGACCAAGCAAATATGGCGATCTGTGTTAAGTTTCTCAGCACTTATTCTTTTCAGAGCGGCCCTACCCCTTTCCAACATCTCGTGTGAAAGAGGAGGCATCCCCATGACTAATTGCAGAAATAATATTAGTCAAAGCCGTGCCTTATTCCATTTTTTTGTAGGGGCCGGGTAGGCTCCTCTGTGACTGGCCATAGAAATAATATTCGTCGAACCCCTTTCGCCTAATAGGAGATGCCGCAAAACTGTCAATTTTATTGTGATTAATTTTGTGCAGGAGAGAAGCCGCTAGTTAGAGATGCCACAGATGAGGCAAGCCGCATATGTAACATGTCGCAAATGATACATGCCGTAGATGCAAAATTCCGTAGGTGTAACTTTACGCAGAGAGTCTCGCCGCATGTGAGATGATATGGACCCAAAAACGTAAGCATTAGACCTTTTTTCCTAAGAACCGGTCAAATATACAGGCAAATGTTGAGTTCTACATTTCTTTGATTTATGCATAGATTTGAAGATATCTGAAATCATTAAAATAATAGAAAATCTTAGAAAGCATAAAAAGTATTTAATTATTTATTTGCGAAGTTAGGACAATTTTTATTACATTTCCAAATTCTAAACTTTGAAAATTACGCCTAACAAAGTGCAACTCAACTTACTCTGCGTAAGATAAGGTGCCGCCGTCACACATAAGCAAGTGTATAGATAGTTTTTTCTAAGTTGAATTCTACTGTGATTTCGCTGCTACGGCCGGTACAGTAGAAACCATAGGAAAATTGACGTATGCTACCATAGCAAAGTAACGGTTGAATAAGTACCAATCACTTAACAGGGCTCGGTTAATGACAGAGGCTGATTTCAGATTTTACCGCATAAGATAAAAATAGTCATATCCTTCATCATATAAATGTACTTATAAGCCTAACGTCTTAAACAATAGTAAGCTTCGAAGTCAAGTCAAGATATACGAATTATAAGTACATACATATGCTTAAACTAGAGTAATGATAATAATAATAATAAATTTCATACGTCAGTCACCTATTAATGTACAACCTCATTAGTAAATAAAAGAACATGTGTATAGTTGAAAAAATGCAGTAATAAAAAGCTCCTCACTAGATATATAGAAATATTATTAAGTAGCATATCGAAATTTTATTAATAAAAGGACAAGATCGGAGAGGCGCGGTCACTGATAGTCAAATTGTACGGAGACTATTAGTTGCTCGCATGGATCAATCGTCACTCAATATCGAGAGTCGCGCGTATGAAGTAACATCTTGCAAATTTATAGAAGAATGTGAGTAATCACACTTCTGCACGGGACGTGCTAGTACCCAATTTTGACCGAAATGTGACTTTTGTCATAAAGTCACCATCCCTATCCTTAACATGAAGAACCCATTACATATGAATCCCAGAGCCACTGCCGAAAATCGTCGTACGTTCCCAGCAGTCATACTGACAATTTTAATCCACAGGTCGCTTTAAACAGGTCGTAAGTTTTGGACACCTTCGTAAACAAAGTAACAAATCATTAACCTAGCTCTAAATCAATTTGGTTTTAGCCGTCGTGAAGTCAGTTTCCGAATGAAGACCGCTGATTTAACTTTCCTAGAAAATAAATTACGAGTGGATTCAGCTGCTGTTCAGGACCGTGTATCGCTCTACACTAATTAAGTCACAGCAAAGCATCTCATACAAACATCTGATAGAGTTCCGTCGCTGCTCTGCAACATATCGAGGATACAATAGACAAGTCAAAATTGAGTCATTTTCCAGAAAAAGTAAAAGAGTGAACTAGTGTACAGTGATCGAGCATTATTTTACCACATTAATTGATGAACTTTAAAGTAACTCATACAATAATCTTGTAGCGTCACATCGGTGCTCTACGACGTATCGGCGATAAAATCGACAAATTAACCTCTATTGCATTTTCCGGAATAAGAAGATAATTGTAAGTTCTCATTCATTTAAATGTTTATCTTTTTTCATTCTTTCTTATAAAGGATCTGCTATCCTAAATACGTCTTATTTATTCCGAACATTTTATTGACGCAATCCCCATAGGATTGTCAGTGACAACGAATCCACGAACAAATAATTGATCAGTCCTTAGCAGCCTGACATAATTAGCAGCACTGGTCTCTCTCTCTTTCACTTTTTTAAAACTACCCTCGTCTTTTACTTGGGACATGACAGATGACTTGGTGGCAGCAGTGAGATCATCACTTTTGTTTATATTCAGTGCTCCTGATAAAAACTTAACTTCAGTGTGGTACCAAGATGTTATTTCTATCAGCATTTGAGAGTATAAGACTCTCTTAGATAAATTTGACGGTCATCACTGGGGCTAAGCAAAGTTCTAACTGCATGATAGGCGTTGGTTTACTTCGCGTGCTCGCAAGTTTCACCATCGTTAAAAAGCCTGAAAAATATCCTTGATAACCTTGTATGTATTCTTTGTAGTGAGATTGCACAAGTAAAGGATTTAAAACAACGTCATAATAAATCATCATTCAACAATCGCATTCAATAGCGTCTCGCGTACTAATAGTAATTTATAACAAATTTTTGTTTTAGAATTAAAATTTTAACTTGAAATTTTGCACGTAAAGCAACACCCTAATGAAGCCCCATCTAAAAAGGGAACAAAGGGGGTTGAAATCAATTTTAACCTAATTCTTTAAATTTGAACTGCTTGCTCATTCTAAAAGTGCAGGTTTTGCAATTTTGCAAGCAATTTTGAGACTGTAGAAGAAGATAACAGTTTTAAAAAAGCAAGCTTTATTAATTTTCATCTTTTTAGGTCTCTTATATTTAGAATTTCAACGTTTTTTTGTGCTAAATGCAATTCTTGACTTCTAATGATTCAATTTATTGCATTATCACTATTTTCCCTTCAAATTTTAAGCTGTATTAGCAGAGCTATACATTAAATTCAATCACTTGGTTGCAAAGACTAAGCATTTAGCTTTCGCAATTTCTGCTGTACAAAAGTATAACATAGTTTTATTTGCCCTAAAGGCTATTTTCCAGCACCTATGCACGAGGTAGTGACCTCTATCGAAAATTATACTTGCTAGGTTTTACTTCTGTACAGCAGACTGCCCGAAATAATTATACAAAACAATTCACCTGCACTTTACACATAACAGAGCAAGGGCCTCATTACTTAGTAAGTTTCATAAATCGACGAAGGTCAAAAACAATAATTTCTATTCAAACAAACTATTTCGAAATCAAAATAGGTGATTTCAGAGATCATTAAAAAAAATGCATTAAGTTCTGATTGATTTTAATAAAAAGAAGATTTTGTCCAGAATTTTAACAAACCATATCGACAAAATGCCTTCTCACGAGAATCCAGCAACAAACTTATCCACGTTTGGCGGCGATATTATTCATACACTCAGTAGAGCGATGATGGCATCTATGGCCGAATGTTTTGCTATACAACAAGGGGTTGTGAAATTCTCTACATATGATGAAAAAGCATACCTGCTAGAGATTTTATTCATGACCTTATTAATGAGAAATTATCAGCACCAGCAATTTGTGAAAAATAATACCTCAGAGCCACTTTAGCCCGGCTAAAGGGTGCGGCCAGAGAGAGAGAGAGAGAGCATTCAAGAAAGAATCTTGCGATAAAAATTTAATAAGTTAAATATAAAAAACAAAGTTTTGATCCACGTAAAACGTTTTTATCATGCATACACGGAATTTTAACGTTTGGAATAAAACGAAAAAAAATTTAAGTAAATTCTTTGGTCGTGTCGTTCCTTTAAGGTCAGGAGCTCAAGCTGCACTCGAGGTAAATATGCCACCGTGAAGCAAATTTAAGACGTGCTTAAATGATTGTGCTTTTCAAGCTTTTAAACGCAGACTGTTAGATAGTATTTAAGGTTTGGTGAAAGCAAGCAGCACATTAAATTTATATAATGCTCTATAAGTCGCCCTAAAGTACAAAGTTAGACAACAGTTAAGCCCACAATATTTTTCAAACTATTATTATAATTCGAGATGCTCTCAGCCTAACTATTTAGGGTCACGGGACCGTAGTCCCAGCCTGTATGCCCTTTATGCGACAACTTCCGATTTACATAAAAATTAGGTTTAAAAACAATATCCATCAGGGATAATAAATTGTTTTCACTCGCCTGGAAGTTCAAATCATCCTGATGATAGTAAACTTTATTTTTCAGTTAGCTACATTCCACATTATCAGTGTCCTTATATGTCCTATAATCCTTAATACCTACAATCTAACAGCTGTCATGCAGAAAAATAGATATTTTCGTTGAAATCCAACAAACAGAGATACTTTAAACTAAAATTACGCCCTCTGCATGGATGCAGCAAAAGGTAAGGCAACAGAAGAAAGTCAAACAAGCGTGTAAGTCATAATAAAACAAAACAATTTGCTATGCAAAACACAGCCGAGGATTCCCAGTCGTAGAATTTTTATTTTTCAATTTCGTAAGAATATAAGCGTCATTTTTAAATAATACCGGAGCCAATAGTAATGTTAATAAATTAAATTCTTTAGACAAAGAATTATTGATAACTAAAGATAAGTCCATAAACATAACAGAAATTGCGCCCATTAGAATTTTCACTATCAGGCATCATAAAACTACAATATAGCATAAGGCATGGTTGTTTTTTATGTAGTTTTATTAGATTTTTCTATTTATATGGATGGATTTATAGGAAGAGAATACCTTCGTCAAGAAAAGGTAAAATTTTCACCCTAGCATGATACCATTGAGATCCATTTCAACCTTACAAGGCCTATTACCCTTGTTGATAAGGAGTTAAGATTCACGCAGGTTCAAATAACTGACTATAAGGGTGAAGGATAGAGAAAAATAAATATAAAAGTGAGATCGCGTCAAGTGATTCCAGTAGAAGTTTCAAAACGTGAAATAAAAATTGTATCTACACTCAATAAAATCAACAAAAGGATTGTTGATGGGAAAAGCATTAGTGTCAAATTTCAAAGGATTATTCTAGATTAATGCTATACGCACCACTAAAGAAGACCTTGACGTAAAAATAGACCCACAAAGAATCATTCCTTTTGAATATTATCTTTGAAATCACCCTATAGCTCTTTAATGTTAATAATTCACAAAGAGATTGACCACATTAGAAAAAGAAAATACCACGTGGTATTTGATTTTCGGCTATTGAATAAGGGGGCAATTGAAAATGCTTACATACTTTCAAATATCACTGAAATTTTGAATCATTTAGGTGCAGACCGATATTTTACGGATTTTACTTTAGCTAGCGGATTTCAACAAATTAAATTAAATCCTTCTGTTCGACCAAAACCCGCATTTTTATCTTTATCGAACATTGCGAATTCATTGGAATGCCCATGGGGTTGAAGAACTCCCTAGCATCTTTTCAACAATCAATGAATCAAGTACTTTTAGGACTGCAAGGAGTCGAATTATTTGTCTATCTCGACGATATAGTGATTTGTGCGAAAACCTCAAAAGAACACGAAAAGAAGGTAAAACGCCTCGTTATAGATTAAAAGAGGCAAATCTATTGATACAACCTGATCAGAGTGAGTTTTTATTTACAGAAATTGCCTACTAAAGCCACATACTCAGTAGCGAAGGTGTGAAATGCTATCTAAAGAAAATTGAGGCAATGCGAAAATTCTCTATGTTAAAGAATTCGATAAATTTAAAACCATTTTTTCAGTCTGTTCGGATATTATTAAAGAATTTATAAAGATTTCGCAGCAAAACATAGCCTTTAACTATCTTTTTGAAGGAGGAAGTACGTTTCATTTGGAGACCGAAAAAAAAAATTCTAGTATTTGAGGCAAGTATAATGCTAAAGTCCTGTTATCATTCGACCCTCATCGACCTTATATTTATGTACAAAAATTTAGACTAGAAAGTGATCATAAACCATTTAAATGAATTAATTCAGTCTAAGATTTAGGACAAATATTAATTCTTAGGCGTTTAAAATTGAAGGATCACAAATATGATTTTAAATACAAGCCTCGTTAATTAAAAACAAATGTTGATACCCTTTTCAGGAATCCTATTTTGAAAAGTTCCTCTGAATAAAGTTGAAAAAAAAATTGAACTGCCCGATTACTACTAGTGCGATCAGGATAATTAACAAGGGATGCTAGATAACAAACTAAACTTCAAAGATGTCTTTAAACCGATCTCTTACAATAATGAAAAAGAAGTATCATCTAGAAAAGTCACTTCAAGATTTACAATTTAAGGAGTACAGAATAGCATTTCCAAGCGGCTGGCAGCACAAACAGAAGTAGTATAAGCAAACGTATGTTCCGACGCAGACTTAAAGAAAGATGAAATAAAATGTAACCTAATTATCTTGAATCCAGTTCCAATGCAGAAGATAATGACAATGACCTTGATACGCCGGTATCTTCCATACTCAAAAAAAAAGGTGTTTTAGCTACCTTAAATACAACCGTAGCGGCCTTCCTATCTTGCAAATTACCTAAAAAGCTTTATCTTACTTTGCAAAAAGTTTTTAGGAATTATTCGAGCAATTATTTAAGAAAGTCGAGAACCAGGAGCGTTAATGGAAGATGCATAAACAGGAGCCATTATAACAATGAGTCCTTCACAAGCTGATCGTGAGGATAGTTTATCTAAAGAGGAAGAGAAGAGATAAGAAACTAATGGAAGACGAGAAGTGAACAGTTTAAAAGTAAGCACAGAAGAATCAAAAATTGTGAGCAGAAGAAACAGAAGAATATAAGGAAGCTTATGGAGGCATTATGGCCATTTTAAAAGAAGAAGACAATGCAGAAATTATTCACGTAATTGAGAAACTTTAACCAGATAGTAAATCAGAATTTAAGCAAAGAATAGATTCAATAATAAACTGGACTGAAAAAGATATAAAGGGGCTCGAAACTCAAGAAGTTGGAAATGAAGACTTCAACCAAGAAAATAGCAATGTTTAAAATATCCCACAACATTAAGCAACATTTTCAAGCCCCAAAGAATAGAAATAAGTCAACCAGCGACTTGTAATTGCAGTACACTCCCATAGATACAAAGTTATACAGAAAATTTAATGTACCTCAAGCAAACTGTATCTATTTTTATTCAGAAGATTGTAAATTTACAACTCCTACAGGGCGAATGCTTATAAACATAAAAGATATTGATCCAATAAAAATTAAAAAAACAACATCCTAAAGTACGTCTAGTCCTAATAACCCACCACGGTCGTTATAAAATTTATACTGTTATCATACAATCAAGTAATTTTGATCCATTCAATAAGGACAATTTAGAAATCGGGCTACATAATCCACACGTGGCTCTGAAAAGGTTAAAGATAGGCAATTTTGCGAAAACGCGCTATCTTACCGGCTGCGCCCGAAGGTTTATTTAGTCGCAAAATAAAATATAAGGAAATGAAGGAAATTTGTGAACAATTACTTACTTTCTTTCTCAAAAACTTTGTGAAGGTAAAAAAGAGTATTATAAATTATTGGAAAAAATAAAGAATAGTCATATAAAAAATTAGAGTACGTATTTTATTTTCTTTAGTTAGTTTTTATTTTTGCATTTTATAACTTTCTATAATATTTGACAAGACTTTTTAATTATGAGAGTTATGAGACTCGTAAGGAAATATCTCATTTTGACACAAGCCGAAAAACGCTCGAACTTTAACGGAAGCAAGCAAAGTCCTGCAATGAGAAATGGACACGTGCCAGATATCGTAGTAATCAGTGCCGTAACTCTAGTCTTCTCTTAGTTAAATCAAAATGCATTTATAAACTCACAATTTATAAAAAAATTCAACAACTCATCACTTTCTATATTTTAAAATTGTTAGTAATGTGATAAATTTGGCAATGTCGAAATTTTTTTTCGACACATTTATATTTTCATTTCCCAATAAAAAACTACCTTATCATTATCTAAAACTCAAAGTCTAGACTTGCAGTCAGAAAGAAAAAGCGCAAAGTAGGATAAAGTGGTGTTTGTTTGTTGAAAAATTTATTACCTTTTCACAAATGAAACAAAAAGGAATATTTTCCGTAAGAAGTTGTAGAGGAATACATGAGCGCTTATGGTAATCGATAATCTAAGTTTTAACTGAAAAATGTCAACTTTGACATTTATTTCTCAGGTCAAAAAATAAGTAAAAAAAAAATTTGCGAACAATTCGTGTCGTTTAAGTGATGTCGTCTGCTATTTTAAAATTTTTTTCTTCAGAAGATTGACATTTTCTATAAAAATAATAATTTTCTCTTCAAAAGGGTTCATTCCTCTCAATATTATTGCTCCGAGGGTATCGCGAAACCACAAAGATTTTACAAGTTTTTTTTCTTTTATTCTCAAACAATTTGGGAAGAAATATATATTGAGTCAGTATCGTACCTATGAAGAAACTTTAAAATCTGAATTACCAAACATTTCTTAATAAAATTATTTGATATTCTATATTGGTTTTTTATCATATCTGGTCCATTCTCTCAGTTTCTATCAATGAAATTTTATTGCTCCTTAAATTCTTAAAAAATTTTAAAATACATGTAAAACTTTTAAAATTTCTAAAAATTATTGATATTCTGTGAGGTCATTAAAATTCTTAAAAATTTCTTTTAATTCTTTTTTAATTTTTTAAAAATTTATTGAAATCTTTTGGAATAATCTAAAATATATAATATCTCTTAAAATCTTTTTAAATCCTACAAAAATTTCTTAGGATCTTTAGAAAAGCTCTAGAATTAAAATTCCTAGAAAATCCCTCGAACTACTTTTAAAGTATTAAAATTTATAAAAAGTTCTTCGACAATAAACATCGAGCATGTTATTGATAACTGCACGATGCTTCCTTTGCAATAATACGCGCGCAGACAAAATAATGTTGCTAGGATCATTCACCAACAAGTTGCTCTGAACATAAGCTTACTAGATAAATATAAGCTTTGTGACAAATATAGCTTAGTTGAAAGATCAGAGAACAAACACCATTTTTTTACTAAACAGGACTATTCAGACTGACCACCTGGTAGGACACGATCGTCCAGATGTCATACGGTTAGGTAAACATGCTCAAAAAGTGAAAATAATAGAAATAAGCGTTTCATTAAACAATAACACGAGGATCTGATACACTTATAAAATCCAAAAATGCTCGGAGCTGAAGCGAGAGATCTTTACCGTGTGGACGGTGGAGCATTCACCATCCACCTGGTCTGTTGTTTTGTGGACGTGATCAATGATAGCTACTAAAATCGCATTTGATGGCCGTTCCGCGTTCACAGCAGATGACTGCAATAATCATATTTTTTGATTATGTTTTTATATACTATGACCTCTTGTGGTCCGTAGCGTGTGTAAAGTTCTGTATGTCTCTCGATGTCTGATATATTTACTTTTTGAATTTTCGGTCTTTGTCGTTAGCATTGGAACTAATGTTTTTGAAAAAATGAATCCTTATAAATTGGGTCTCTAGTATGAACGTTTGATATCTGTAGGACTCTCCATGATAAATATTCGGATTCAGATAAACGAGCTCTTTAGGATAATTGTTGGAACCCTATAAACGGGCTCTTCAGGATGAATATTGAATCCTCATAGGGCTCTCCTGTGTTTTTTACGTCTAACTTCACTAGGTCAACAAGTTCAGAAACACGAATTGACTATTTAGCTGTCGAACTACAGTTTAGAAATATTAGCCGAGAATATAAGAGTTCAACGGCTAATATTTGATCTGTAACACATCAATAACCTTATTTCATTGTTGTTGTGACAATAACCAAATCCAAGTTTGATTATTAAACATAGTTAATAAGTCACTTGAAAGCAATTACCTGTCAGAAAAACAGTTGGGTTACCTGGCCAGAGGTAGCAAAGCGTCAGGCCTCGGGTTTCTTTTGCAAAAAAAATCCTGGCTATTTATAAATTATTATTTTTCTTATTATTTCAGTTCTTCAGCCATCACTAGGGAGTAAGGGTGGATCAGCCACCCCTAATTATCACAGCTGTCAAACTAAACGTAAACAACTCGCCTGTTTAGACTTGACTTGAACTAACAGGAGTGCTAGAAGGAACATGGTGGCATCAAGGAGAAGCAGACTATTGAATCATGCGCTCAAAGACTGCCATCGGCTGTGCGCCATTACGCGTTCTTATAGCGAATTGGTAGTTGTCTCTGTCATCGATCATTCTCTCACTCGTTGGTTCTCGTATTCTCTTGCGCGTGGCGTCTCGGTGCTCTCACAGGAAACAAGGAACAACGACGCGATTTTTGGTTCAGCGAAAACTACCTGGCGCCCTTCAGGCAAAGTAGTTTGGATGTTTTATCCAAACCAAAATCAACATTAAAAATAAAAGTAATCTTCTTTCTTAAATATTGGGTGATAATACATATATACTCGCGAGCCATAATAAATAATAATAATAACAGTTATAATAAATCTATTTGCCTTTGTTAGAGTTTTTTTCACAGAAAAGAATTGCTATTACTTGTTTTAAGCGATTTATCCGCTATAACCCATAGCCTTTTCTTTTCTCTTGCTGCTACTTCAGTTTTTAAATCTTTTCAATATTGTATTCAAGACGTTTAAAAATATTCATAAATTGATCTGATTTCCTTTTAATATATTTTCTTATTTTTCTATGGTTATTAACAAAACAAAAAGGCAATGAGACATGACGAGTTTTACTTTCTATCGCACATTTGCATTTCAGGATTGACAATTTACACCATCGCTAAAAATATCGGAGTAAAAGTAATGTTTCCAGCGTGGTGGTCTACAAAAACCCACAGAGTGGTTGACCTGTCTCGTATAGACGAGATCTATAGACAAAGCTAGTCTCACCCTTTGGCATTGT
>JAUELO010446242.1:0-13663 GCA_032357855.1 Amphibolips quercusostensackenii | reverse complement strand
TCCATCGCTCTTTGCATCATAAGTAAATAGGCTACCAAGATACACGTACTTATCAATTTGTTCTATCATCTCATCGCATAGGACATTGCTGCATATTGTTTTCCCACTCTTTCCTTCAACATTGTAATTTTTGTTTTATTCTCATTAATTAATTTTCATAACGCATTTTCGACTAACACCTTAACTTATATCGAACCAGTCACGTATTTGACGATTCACTCCCAGACTCACTTTGCACACTTGACAGAGGAATAATTTTTTATTTCCTTTGAAAGAGTGTCTCACTTTCTTGTCTTCTTCTGCTTTAATCTTATTTTTGCTCTTTTTAACTAGTATTTTTACTTTCCTCATGTTTTTCCTATAATGCGTATAGTCCGTTTTTTCATTAACGGCTGAGCGGATTTCATTATTCCAACAAGCATCCCTTGTAATTTTTCCTGAAACCGCAGTGTCACACACTTCAGTTTAACTTCCAAAAGTGATTACCTAGTACATTTCACATGCGCCCTCTGTATATTTTTTGTGAGCTAGCGTCTCTCAAGGTGTTCTATCTATTTGTAAGTTCTATTAGCATCTCTGGTTCATGTGAATTTTCCACCTTGATTCGCATCTGTATTGGATTTTTTTTTTATATCTTTTGCATCCTTAAACTTAGTCAATATTTGAGACTAAAAAAAAACCTTTAACATGCAGAACCTCTCATAATCCCTGTATGTCTTACAAGCTGTCGCAGTATTTCTTTTGCAACAATGAAGTTAATTATAATGTGGCGATTGCCTATGCTCTACATGTACAAGTGGATCATTTTATGCCTTAATTAATTATTTGTGATAAACAAGGCCTTTTCCGAGCAGAAGCTGACCAAATATTACTTAATATTACTTTGTGACCGAAACTATAGTATTTATATTGCTTTAGTGCTTTGGTTCTTTTCCCCTCGAAAAAAGGTTTAAGATTTGATCCAGATAAGAATATAGTAATCCCCTTTTGCCTCTTACATATAAGCATGAGATTTTTGTTGACACAATGAGGCTAGGTACTCATCTCCTTAAAAGAAAAAAATATGCCAGAAGATGGTACACAAGGAAATTTTAATTAATTGTTTCTTGTCGCAGAGTTGAGTTCACAGTTTTACTGTTTACCTGATAAGGAGCCTATTCCTGATGTTTCTTGTTGCAGACCTTCGAATTTGACTTACAATTTCTATTCTTCTGAAAGGTCTTTCTCACCTGACAGACCTAATGCTCCGGGTTTTCCGACCAGGTTTTATCCGCCTGCCAAACATCCTCTGCTTGCCAGGCACAAATCTCCTCCTGCTGAGCCTTCTTTTCGTGCCAGGTCTAAGTCTCCTCCTGCCTGACCTCATGTTACGGTCAGGTTTCGTCCTACTGCCTAGTCTCTTTTTCGACGTAGGTCCTGGTCTCCTTTTACGAGACCTTATTTTTCTGTCGTTTCGCGTCTTTCTGTCGAGCCTCCTCTTCATGCCTTGCCAAGGTTTCCTCGTGCTGGGTATTTTTCTTTTCTCTTTCTTGTATATACACTTGAACAACTGAGATTTTTTTGGGTTATTCCCAAGTATAATCCGAACCAGCTATTCAAAATTTAAATATATGCTTTTCCTCTCGATAAAACAATTCATTTGTGAAGAGAATATAGAAACTTTGAATGTATAAGAACAGAAGAACAAAAAATGGTATTATCAACGTCCAACGGTAAGGTTTTTGTAATACTGAAAAGAAATAATACCGTTTTTTGTGGAATATATACAATAAGATATGGCTACCAATATAAAGTTGAAAAATAGGTAAAAATCAACACGGACAACGGCGCGGTTGAAAATATGGCACTGTAAGAAATCCAGAAATTGTTATCAGGCAGAAATCGCCAAATTTTAAAGAATTTTAAAATTGTAGACGACGTTAATCCACAAGATAATTTAAATTTGTAGAAAAAAGTAAAGACAACAAATTAAGTTGTCTGTGATCCGAATTAGGATCAAAATGTTATACGTTACTGGTAATTGAGGGTCCGCATCCTATAAGCGTCTAAAAATTGTTTTCGCTCAACAGCATTGACCTTTGGACAATTTTTAATTTCAATTTCGTGAAAAAATTGAGCTTATTTGGTGGGAAATAGCCAAACTCTAAATTTTTTATAAGAATTGTTGAAATTATTTATAATTCCCGTAAGTTTGTTAAGTATTTTAGCATAAAGTCATCGGAAAGACATTTTTAGTTGATTCTGCAAGAAAAAATTAGAATAATTGTTCGAAAAATATCCAAACTGTAAATTTTCAACTGAATACATTATTTTTTACCAAATAGTTAAATTTTCAGTTTGAAAAATGACTTTCCCTCGAAGAAAACAAATGTTGAAACAGTTAAATTACACAAAAAAGACAGATTTTAAATAAAATAATATTGTTTGTATAAAAAGATGCAGGCTCAATATTTTTTTGTTCAGTAATTTTCATCTGAAAAAGATCAGTTTTCAGAAAAATTATTAGTTTGTAAAACTCCATTAAAAAAAATAAATTGCTTGAAAAATTATGCGATTGTTAACGAAAGAGATGAATTTTCCAGTAGAATGATAAATCTTCAACTTAAATTTGACGTCAGCACAGTTTTATTGTATGAATATGCAAACTTTGCGTAATTTTCCTCTGCAGTTTCAAAATTCGCCTTAGAAACAGTAACACGTTCATCGTAAATGTAGGCTTTTCTCAAATTTAAAATAAAAATTGTTTTTCAGATAAAAAAAAAAATTATAATAAATCGTTATTCGATTTTGATTTTCACTTCAGAACAGGGATTTCAAGGCCTTCAAAGTGGGAATTTTATAAGAAATCGTAATTTCGACTTTGAGACAGACAAATTTCGCAAAAAATTAGAAATTTAACTTTAAGACAGGAAAATTTTCAAAAAAAGTATGATTCTGAGGGTAGATTGGAATTTTTTTTAAGAAAATTATTATTCATATCCGAGACAGGAAATTTTTGTAAAGAATTATAATTTTCATTCTAGGTTCACTTTAGAACAGTTATTTTTGTTTAAAATACAACTTTAACTTGAGGACAGGGAATTTCGTGAAGAATAAATATTTGGGTTAGAAAAGGTAATTTGTAATATAAAACAAACAATTCTTTAATGCATATGATATTGTATAATTCTGGCTTGAAATAGAGGATTTTCTTAAAGAATGATAATTTTTATTTTTAAAAACGGAATCTCTTGGAAAGAATTTTAATTTAACTTGGAAAAGCACATTTTTTATATTAAAGATGAATTTAAGAATATAATTTTATTTTTAAATTAAAAGAATAGAATCTAAAAAACATCTCTGTTCAAGTTTAGAATTAAAATTTCATACACAAAAGATCCTGTTCCAAATACTAAATTTTTTAAATCTTCTAAAATGTTTGAATGACTTATAAAATCTTAAAAAATAGTTTGGAATCATTTGAATCTTCTGAGGTCTTTTAAATTTAATGTGAAAAAATAACAATTTTTCGGAAGAAAACAAACGACGGATTTTGCTATAACGTAAAATATTGTACAAATTGTAATACTCATTTTAACAAATTCAGTCATTATATTTTTTCCACGAGACTGCCTTAAATAGAATGTAAATATCTGAGAAGGCTTACATTAAAGCCTCTAATATAAGAAATAACAACTATAGGAAATATCTATCATTCAATCTTATAAATTGCTACAATATTCATCAGTTACATTAACAATTTAATTCTTCATCTATAAATTAATTAGTTTTCGCAGAAATGAAAAACATGAGGATTGTTTCTGCTCTCGTCTAATCCCTGGCGATTGTCTTCAAATTTGTTAGTGAATATAATAATATATAAAATCTATAATTTTGAGCACAGTTTTTTCAGATAAACGATATTCTAATTTTAAGGAATGCGTACGAATTTATAGTGAATTTCAATCAATTTTGGAATTTGAGGTTAAATCCAACAAGTTTGAAAATTCGTCTTGGACAACATATGCGGAAATATAAATAAAATAAAACTTGGAAAGAAATACCAATGTGATTGAACTTGCGCTAGAACTTCTTGAAATTATACAAAATTTAGGGGTTATTCCAACAGGTTTCAAAATTCATCTTTGCAGGAAATACTGGAATAGAAAATTAAGAATCTAACCGTATATCTTCAAGGAGAGTACGTTTTTTCGGTTACTCCGGTGCTTCAGTACTTTTCCATTTGAAAAAGGGTTTGGGATTTGACCCATGGACAAATATGGAAATCTCTTTGCGTTCTCCTGCATATAATCCTGTGAATTCTAATGACAAGATAGGGTTAGGTACTTTTGTTTTTTCGGGAGTAAAGAATATATCGGAAGAGGTTACACAAGAAAAATATAATTCACTACTTCTTCTTGTACAGATGACTTCACAGTTCGACTGTTTACCTAATGGCGAGCCTACTCCTGGTGTTTCTTGTTCTGGAACTTTTTATGATTTCGACAAATAAAATTCTCTTGAAAGCCATCTTTCTCCTGCCAGATCCTATTCTCTGGGATCTCTGGTTAGAACTTCATCTCCTTTTGAGCATTCTCTTTGTGTTAGGTCTAGATCATCTCCTGAAAGACTTTTTCCAGTCAAGTCTTGTCCTCCAAACGAACCACCGCTTTATGCCAGGTGAAGAGCTCCGCCTGCCAGGTAAAAATCTACGCCTGCCAGGTGAAGATCTCTGCCTGCCGGGTAAAGATCTCCGCCTGCCAGGTGCTTTTTCCCCTCGTACTTCAATATGAACTTGAGCGACTAAAATTTATTTGGCTTATTCCCGATGCGAATCCGAAGAGGCTGTTCGAAATTTTAATATATATTTGTGAGAGGAGAAGGTCGCCTGTGCCATGGAAGAATAAAGTGTATTATCTACTATTAATGGTGACCTGTTTGCAGTTGTGAGAGTACAAAGAACAGGGCACTTCGCAGAATATATGAGAATACAATAGTGTTGAGAATATGGCCCCAAAATTATTCAAGGAATCTACTCTAGGCAGAAAGCGCCCAATCTCAGAGAATTTCAAAACAGTATTTGTAGACGGCTTACGTCCACAAGATACTTATAGTTATTAGAGAAATGTGAAGCCAAACAATAATGTTGTTTGTGATTAAAAGTAGGATCCAAATGTTATGCGTAACTGATATTTAAGGGGCCGCATTCTATAAGTGTTTGAAAATTGTTTTTATTCAACAACGTTGGCGCCCGAACACATCCTTAAATCAATTTCTTTTTCCCTTTTTCTTTTCTTACAACTTCAATGCGAACTGAATTAATATAGCCCAATAAGAAAATCTAACTACCTTTGCTTGAAAGTATTTTTTTTTTTGTTAAAATGTTAATTATTTTTAGGGTGTCTGCCTTACTGTGTAATAAAAAAACCGGGAGTATTGTGCCCCGGAAAAAGTCAGGAAACGTCCGAAAATGTTACTTTAGATCACATCCTTCGTCGTAAACCAGGAATATTCTCTCGATTGTACTAATATGTAAATTAAAAGTGGTTCAATATATTTTATGACTCTAATTCTGAATTGGAACAGGAAATATTTTTAAAAAATTATAATATTAAATTGGGGCAGGAGGTTTACGTGCAGAAGTATAATTTCGACTTTCAGACAGGGAATTCTCAAAACGGCTTGGAAACAAAAAATTAAAGAAAATAATTATAATTCTGAATTTGGGAAAGGTTGCGTCATGTAATAAATTAAAGAATTAAACAAAAAATTTACTTAAAGAATTATAATTTTGACTTTAGAACAGAATTAGTCACGTTTTTAAAATTGCTTCTTACAAATCATAATTTTTTGTAATATAAAAATTCTCTTTTTTTTGCCAATACAAATTTGACAGTGTTTCAATTTTCTTCGTTTTAAATTTTAGAAAAAGGAAGTTGCTAAATTTCTAAAGTATGATATAAAATATTGCAAATAAGTAATATTCTGACTTGGAAGCGAAAAATAAAAAAAATAATTGTGACTTGGAAAATGAGATTTCCGTGAAGAATTATTATTTAATTCGAAACAAAGATTGCCAACATGAAACAGGAATTTTGTAAATATTTTTATTCTAATACACAAGAAGGGCAAAAAAAACAATTACAAATAACCTTTATCTTTTTTAAATTTAAATAAAAGTACAATTTAACAAGCAGGTTTAAAAAATTTATTTTATTTTTTTTTTAATCTAAAAAAAAGATTCCAGTAGCAGCATAGAGGATGAAAAATTAATACAATTTTTTACAAATAAATAAGAACATGAAAAGAGAATACATTTAGTTTTTCTTACGAAATAAGCCAAAAATTACTTCGCAATGACACTTTATTTTCATAATTAATCAATGACATTTATTGACTCTTTAAATAATTAACAATGCACTATTAGGCTATTCTTCAAAATTTGAACGTTGTTTTTGAAATTAATCAACTGTTGATAAATTTTTTTTAACTTTTAGACAGTTGGATAACGATTGACAATTTGTGTTGTTACTAAAATGTTATAAACAAATTTTTTTGCTCTATGTTTTTTAAAACTTAAATTTTGTTTTGTTTATAATTTTGTTGAAATAATCATCTATTGTTATCAATTAATAGATATAATAATATATATAGTAAATAAAATAAGTAAAATAATAAAATAGTATATATAATAATTAATAATATATAATAGATATAATAGATATAATTAATTGTTATCAATTAATAGATATGGCTACCAATATAAAATTAAAAAATAGGTAAAAATAAACACGGACAACGGCGCGGTTGAAAATATGACACTGGAAGAAATCTAGAAATTTTTATCAGGCAGAAATCGCCTAATCTTAAGGAATTCAAAGAATGTAGACGACGTTTATTCACAAGATAATTTTAATTTGTAGAAAAATGTAAAGATAAAAAATTAAGTTGTCTGTGATCCAAATCAGGATCGAAATGTCATATGTTACTGGAAATTGAGAGGCCGCATTCTATCAGCGTCTGAAAATTGTTTTCGCTTAACAGCATTGACCTTTGGACAATTTTCAATTAGATTTTGAATTCAAAAAAAGCATATTCTTATAAGAAATTTAATATCGCATCTTTTTCCCCCAGAGAATAAACTTGTATCTTCTATCGTTTTCAAATTAAAACCTAAAAACTACGACATATATTGTTATTGCAAAACGCCTATTAAGTTCGCCATTTTTTGACATTTAATTAAATTATAGGCATTGCATTTCGAGTGGACGTAGTAGTACTCTAAACAAATCAATCTAGAGGCCACAATTTTTATCCGATTGAAAAGTTTTTTGTCATTGAAAGCTATTAAATTGCGCCTAAATCTGTGTTAATTTTTTTCACTATTTAACAATTGTTTATTTAACAAGGAGAATAAGACTTTTTTTGCTTAGACTTCGCATGTTTTCAACATTTCTTATAATTACTCTTGAATACTCAGAATCCATTAATCAACTTTCTAAAAATAACTTCCAATAGTATAACTCTAGGTTTGTTTAAAATAATTCTTTAAATTATCAATAATTCCTATAAAGTCGTATATAATCATAGCAAAAAGTCATCAAAAAGACATTTAAAGCTGATTCCATAAAAAAAATTTAGTTTTTTTGTTAGAAAATAGCCAAACTCTAAATTTTTTTATGAGAATTGTTTAAATCATAGATAATTTTTGTAAGTTTGTCAAGTATCATAGCATAGAGTTTTGTAAAGACATTCTTAGTTGATTCCGCAATAAAATTAAGATTATTGGTTGCAAAATATCCAAGCTGTGAATTTTTAACTAAATACACTAATTTTCAACTAAATGGTTAAATTTTAACTTTAAAAAATGACTTTTCCTTGAAGGAAACGAATGCTGGAACAGTTGAATTACGCAAAAAAGACCAATTATAAATAAAATAATATTGTTTGTACAAAAACATGCAGGATAAATTTTTTTTTTTTTATTTAGTAATTTCGATCTGAAAGAAATCAGTTTTTAGAAAAATTATTAGTTTGGAAAACTGCATTAAGAAAAAAAATTACTTACAAAATAATTCAATTTTTAACAGAAGAGATAAATTTTCTAGTAGAATGATAAATCTTTAATTACAATTTGACGTCAGCACAGTGTTATTGTATAAATATGCAAACTTTGCGTAATTTTCCTCTGCAGTTTCGCAATCTGCCTTAGAAACAATAACACGTTTATCGTAAATGTAGCCTATTCTAAAACTTTAAAACAAATATTGTTTTTCAGATAATAAAAAATAATTATAATAAATCGTTATTTGATTTTGATATTCACTCCAGAACAGGAATTTTAGTAAGTAATTATAATTTTCATTGATTTTGCCTTTGAAGTGCGAATTTCATAAGGAATTGTAATTTCGACATTGAGACAGACAATTTTCGCGAAGAATTAGAATTTTAACTTTGGGACAGAAAAATTTTTAAAAGAAGTATGATTCTGAAGTTGGATTAGACATTTTCTTAAAAAATTATTATTTTCATTTGAGACAGGGAATTTTCGTAAAGAATTATAATTTTCATTCTAGGTTCACTTTAGAACAGTTATTCTTGTTAAAAATACAACCTTAACTTGAGGACAGGGAATTTCGTGAACAATAAATATTTAGGTCGGAAAAGGTAATTTTTAATATGAAAAAGAAAATTTTTAATGCAATTAGTAACATAAGATTCTGACTTTAAACAGGGGATTTTCTTGAAGTATGGTAATTTTTTTTTTTAGAGAAGGGATTTTCGTAAAGAATTTTAATTTGACTTAGAAAAGCACATTTCTTATATGAAAAGTGAATTTTAGAAAATAATTTTATTTTCAATTAAAAAGAATAGAATCTAAAGAACATCTCTGTTTAAGGTTAGAATTATAATTTCATACACAAAACTCCCTGTTTAAAATAACAAATTTTTCAAATCTTCTAAAATGTTTCAACGAATTTAGTAATTAAATTTTCTCCACTAGACTGCCTTAAATAAAGTGTAAATATCTGAGAAGGCTTACATTAAAGCCTATAATATAAAAGATAACAACTTCAGGAAATATGTATTATTTAATCTAATTAAGTACTACAATATTTATTAGTTACATGAAAAATTTGAATCGTTATTTATAAATTAATCAGTTTTTAAAGAAATTAAAAAATATGAAGATTGTTTCTATTTTCGTCTGATCCCTGGCGATTGTCCTTAAATCTGTTAGTGAATATAATAATATATAAAATCTATAAATTAAGCACAGTTTTTTTAGCTATACAATGTTCTTAGTAATTCTAAGGAATTCGTACGAATTCATAGTGAATTTCAATAAATTTTGGAATTTAAGGTTGATTCCAACAAGTTTAAAAATTCGGCTTAGACAACAAATGCGGAAATATAAAGAAAGTAAAACTTAAAAAGGACGACCAGTGTGACCAAACTTGCGCTAGAACTCCTTAAAATTATACAGAATTCAAAGGTTATTCCAACAGGTTTCAAAATTCATCTTTGCAGAAAATACTGGAATAGAAAATTAAGAACCTAACAGTATTTCTTCAAGGAGAGTACGTTTTTTCAGTTACTCCGGTACTTTAGTACTTTTTCATTTTAAAAAAGGTTTGGAATTTGACCCATAGAAGAGTGTGGCAATCTTATTGCGTTCCCCCGCATATAATTCTGCGACTTCTGTTGACAAGATAGGGTGAGGTACTTTTTTTCTCTGAAAGAGAAAAATATATCGAAAGAGGTTACACAAGGAAAATTCCATCCACTATTTCTTCTTGCACAGATCACTTCACAGTTCGACTTTTTACCTAATGTCGAGCCTCCTCCTAGTGTTTCTCTTTCCAGACCTTCTTATTATCCCAACAGATAAAATTCTCCTGTAAGCCCTCTTTCTCTAGCCAGATCCCATTCTCTGGGTTCCCGGTTAAAACTTCATCTCTTTCCAAACCTTTTTTTTGTGTCAGGTCTAGATCATCTCCTAAAACACCTTTTTCCGGTCAAGTCTCCTCCTCCTAACGAGCCACCTCTTTATGCCAGATGAAGATTCACGCCTGCCAGGTGAAGATCTCCGCCTGCCAGGTAAAGATTTCCGCCTGCCAGGTGTTTTTTCTCCTTGCACTTCGATATGAACTTAGACAACTAAGATTCATTTGGCTTATTTCCAATGCGAATCCGAACAGGCTATTCGAAATGCGAAAATATATTTTTTCTCCCGATAATCAAATTCAAGTGAGAGGAGAAGGTCGCCTATGCCATGGAAAAATAAAGTGTATTATCTACTACCAATGGTGACGTGTTTGCAATTAAAAGAGTAGGACGAATAGAGCACTTTGCGAAACATATACAACTGCAACAGTGTTAAGAATATGACCTCAAAATTAAACGAGGAATCTTCTTCAGGCAGGAAACGCCTAATCTAGAAGAATTTTAAAACAGTATTTGTAGGCGGCTTACGTCCACAAGATACTTTTAGTTATTAGAAAAATGTAAAGCTAAAAATGATGTTGTTTGTGATTGAAAGTAGGATCAAAATGTAATGCGTAACTGATATTTGAGAGGCCGCATTCTATAAGTGTTTAGAAATTGTTTTTATTCAATAGCGTCGGCCCGTGGACAAATTCTCAAACAAATTTCTTTTTCCCTTTTTCTTTTCTTACAACTTCAATGCGAACTGAATTAATATAGTCCAATAAGAAAATCTAACTACCTTTGCTTGAAAGTTATTTCTTTTTGGTTAAAAAGTTTATTATTTTCAGGGTTTCTGCCCAACCGTGTAATCAGCAAAATCGGGAATATTGTGCCCCGGAAAAAATCGAAAAACGCTCGAAAATGTTACTTATGGATCACATCCTTCGTCGTAGACCGGAAATATTCTCTCGATTGTACTAATATATGAATTAAAAGTGGTTTAATATATTTAAATAGTTTAATTCTGAGTTGGAACAGTGAATTTTTTAATAGAATTATAACTCTGAGTTGGGGCAGGGGGTTCACGTGAAAAAGTATCATTTCGACATTCAGAGAGGGAATTCTCAAAACAGCTTAGGAACAGAGAATTTTCAAAAAGAATTATAATTCTAGCTTAGAAAAGGATTTTAGCGAAGAACTATAATTATGCTTTTAAGACAGGGAATTTTCAAAAAGGTGCATAATCCGAAATCACGTCAAGTAATAAATTAGAGGAATTACAAAAAAAAATTCACGTGAAGAATTCTAATTTTGACTTTGAAACAGAATTAGTCGCGATTTTGAAATTGCTTCTTACAAATCATAATTTTTTGTAATATAAAAATTCTCTTTCTTTTGCCAATACAAATTTGACAGTGTTTGAATTTTCTTTGTTTCAAATTTTAGAAAAAGGAAGTTGCTACATTTTTGAATTATGAATAAAATGTTTCAAATAAGTAATATTCTGACTTGGAAGCGAAGGATAAAAAAAAAATTGTGACTTGAAACAAAAGATTTTTGTAAAGAATCATTATTTAGTTCAAAACAGAGAATTGCTAACGTAAAACAAGAATTTTGTAAATATTTTTATTCTGATAAACAAAAAGAGAATTAGAAAAAACCATTAACAAATAATCTTAATTTTTCAAGATTGAAATAAAAGTACAGTTTCAAAAAGCAGGTTTAAAAAATTGTTTTAATTCTTTTTTCTATCTAATTAAAAAAAAAAGATACCAGTAGCAGCATAGACGACAAAAAATTAATACAATTTGTTACAAACAAATAAGAACATGAAAAGAGAATACATTAAGTTTTTCTTACGAAATAAACCAAAAATTACTTCGCAATGACGGTTTATTTTCATAATTAATCAATGACATTTATTGTCTCTTTAAATAATAAACAATGCACTATTAGGCTATTTTTCAAGATTTAAACTTTTTTTTTTAATAAATTAACTGTTAATCAATTTTTTTTAACTTTTAGACAGTTAGATAACGATTGACAATTTTTGTTGTTACTAAAAATGTTATAAACAAACTTTTCTCGCTTTATGTTTTTTAAAACTTTAATTTTGTTTTGTTAATTTTTTTGTTAAAATAATCATCCATTGTTATCAATTAACAGCACAGAGACATTGCTGAATAACTAACTGTTAATTCCTTGGTTGGGAGTGAAATTTTTGGTTTATAAATTCATACAGGAATAAAAATTTGTTAAAAAAAAAGTTAGTGACAATAATACGTGTTCATTGAGATTTTGATTAGAGTGAGGTAATACTTAATTAATGTTAACAGCAGTAATTGTTTAAAGAATTTATTATTATTGTTAATAAATTTTCTTAGAATAATGCCAGAAAATTGCAGTTTTTTTACAAATTTTACACTTTTTCTCTACTTCTCACTTGGAGTTAGTTAATAATGAATTCAATTGATCAAAAATAATTATTTAAACATATTATTGTTTCTAACTATCTTCTTTTTTATTGCTGCTTGACATTTGCGGGTTCTTCTGGAATTCTGATTTATTTACTAATTTCTTATTTATTGAAGTGATAAATAAAGCAAGTTCACAAACATAAGTGTTTAAACAATTTATTATTGTTTTTAACTATCTTCTCTTTCATACGTGCTGAAACGTTGCGGTTTTTTATGAACTCCTAATCTTCTAGTCCCCTTCTCACTTAGTTAGGTAATAATTTATGCAATTTGACAAACAAAATTGTTTAAACCATTTATTGTAATTAATAACTATCTTCTCTTGAAGTTATGCTAGAAATTTGCGGATTTTTTCGAAACTTCGAGCTTTTTTATTATTTTTTAGTTAGTATCAAATAATAAATAATATTATCAATTTTAGCAAAAAGGCTTTTAGGAACCATCTAAGGGAAAATTTGCATTTCATGTAATTCATATAGAAGATTTGAAAAATATTTTAAATATCTGTTTTATGTCAGAAAAATATATTCACAAAAAAAAATTGGAAAAAATAGTTATAAATAACAATAATTTGTTTTTACAACTATTTTTGTTCATTTGAAATCATTATTTCTTTACTAAATAAAAAGTGGACAAAAAGTCAAAATTTCAGAAAAAGCAGCAATTATCTAGCCATATTATAGGCGAAGATAATTATCAACAATAATAATTTGTTTAAACAGTTATTATTGTTAGATTTTATTAACTAGTAGGCCAGTCTTAGTAACAAATAAATAAATATTTTAAAATTTTATAAAAAAACTAAGCTTTCTACTATTAAGCAAAAAGAATATTAGTTAAAATAATAATAAATTGTTCAAACTATTAATTTTGTTAGCTTGAATTATATATTGCTTTACTCTAATTGAAAAGTGTGCAAAACATAAAAAATTGTAGAAAAAAACGCAACTATCTAGTATGAATATGAAACAAGACAGCTATGAGCAAGAATGATTTGTTTAAACAATTATTATTGCTGAATTTAATTTAATATTACCCTACTTTGAATAAAAAGTACACAAAAGGTTGAAAATTTCGCAAAAAACGACATTTTGTATCATTATTCAAAGAAACTATTATTAAGAACAATAACAAATTGTTTAAACAGTTTTTTTGTTAACAATAATTTACTTTTACCTCACTTTGATTAAAAATCGGACAAAAAGTGGAAAAGTTTTTTAAAAACCGCGACTTCTTATCTCTATTCTAAGAGAGAATCGCTGAAAATAATTACAAAT
>JAUELO010446238.1:0-13663 GCA_032357855.1 Amphibolips quercusostensackenii | reverse complement strand
TCAGTCACAAAAATATAATTTTTAGATCAAAATCTATTGATTAAAATATTAATTGCACATAAACGCTTCGAGGTGTCAGAAATCTAGTATCTGAATACGCAAATATCGCTTTTCTGAGATAGATTGCCTTATAGACAGTTCCTAGAGAAAAAGGTCACTGGGGCTCTCTTGAGGCGAACGGAGCTCTTTTTGGAAAGACTCTACATTAACGGTTCTTTCACCGGAAACTCTAAAGTTGTCCACTCTTAAAGAGGAGATTATAAGACAAGAAGAGATGAGAGAGTATAAAGTCTACTCTTAAGAGATTTCCCTTGGCGATCTCCGCGTTTCAGCTGCGAGATCGAAACAGCTGGTTTTAGGCTGAGCGGCGCTTTTTATTTACTCTGCTCCTCCTTAACCCCATACGCTTACGCAATAGCCCTTGCGTGGGAGTTGTGGAGCTTGCGCTTTAGATCCTCTCCTGTTTGATGCTACTTTTTTTTAGAGTCACACAGAAGACAGTCTTTTTGCCTATTTTTAGGAATCACTTGTAACTCGAGGGTTACAACACACATTCACATTTCGCGCAAAACAAACAAAAGCATCTACATATCCGAAAGTTGATAAGCTATATTAGTCATGAAACATAGGCAGTGTTTATAATTTCGCGATTTGCTTTTTCCAAAAGACAAAGTTGTATCCTATTTTGCACGTTAAACTTTCGTGCTTGAATAAAAATATATCAACCTAATATTATACATAGATTTTTTCCTTATACATAAGAAGGCAAAAAAAAATCATGCAAACAAATATAAATAAAAAATTCTGCAAAAAGCTTTCACGAGCAGATTCGCTTTAAAACATTTTATACAACTGAGTTTAAAAGTTTATTTATTAAAAGAATAAAATTACATTTTACGTAAGTAAGTGAAAATAACTTTTTTTGGATAAGACCAAATTAAAAAATAGCAACTTCGTCAGCGGGATTTGGAATAGCTTTGACATCACGAAGATATTGTGCACTGATAGGCTTGAAGAACTGGTCATTCAGAGGGTCATTTGGCAGTATTGTTATATACGACGTGGCAGATTCTCCTATTATTCTTATTCTTATTCTTTTTCGCTCCGAATTAAAGGGGAGTTCTTCGACGAAGGGACACAAGACATATATATTTTCACGTTCTTCGGCATATCCAATGACGAATTTTCCATTCTCATCGACTGCCACTTTGTGACGACCGAGCGGTGTTTTCCGAAGTTGAATCGAATTTGGATGTATTTGGTAAAAACGTGTATAAATTTCAAGAGTTTTCTGCCTTCCAATAAAACTCCTAAGCTGCAATTCTGCAACAAACAATTATAAGTAAGATTACTATTGTATTAACTACTAGCAGCACCAAGGCGGCTATTCCAGATCCGCTCTGGTACTGACATCGGGACTAGACCGTAAAAAAAGAGATCTTTAGTTTGTACAGTGCTTCTAACACGGTAAAGAACTGTCTGAGGTTAAAAACAGTGAATTGAGGAAACATTTTTTTATAAGTATGAATATATTATTAAACTTACCACCAGGTTCAGGAAACAGCACCAAGATTAAAAATAAAGTACCCATCAAAATATTCATTTTCGCAAAGTAAACGAAAATTCACTTATGAAGGATTTTAATAAGCAAAGAATATGTTTGAAAATGTATCATGTTATATACTATTCGCTATCTTATTTGGCCTTCTAAACTGTTAGCTACTCTATCCACATTGTCAAGCCACGAGGCAAAAGATTTTTTAATTTACACAGTAGAATCTTCAAGCACAAAATTGTAAATAAATTTCACTTTAGAATAATTTTAAGTATTTATATATTTATTCGCCTCACATTATTTGCGATGAAAATAATCTCTTTTAGTCGTGTGTACAAACAAAACACGCAACGTAAATCAATAAATCTAAATATACAAAAGCGCGAACCTGACACGTTGAGTATTTCCAACACAAAATTTAATTTAATTAAATAATTTAGTTATTTAATGTAATTTTAAGCTAAAAAATGCACGATATTAAAAAAATTTTAAAATAGAAAAAAGTTGCTTTTTGAATACCCTACAAGATTGTCATAAAAACTGAAGTTTCTTTAACAAATTGAAAATTTAAATTTTGATCGCACAAAAAAAATATTGAAAAATCAAAAATTACATTTCGTGGTGCCACTATTCAAGGTACGGAAGAAGATAATTCGGCCAGAATTGTGCTTAAAAAAAAGATCTACAAATTTTTTATAAATTACTTTTTTATAGGACACGTAGTTTTTTACTCAATCGTAAAAAAACAACATTCAGAATAGAAAAATTAATTTTTGAGCGAATGGCATAAGCTTTAAAAAATAATAATAAGACAAAAGTTGTTGAACCGAAAAAAGCTAGAAATTTGTAGTGACTTATTTTTTGATAAGATGCGTAATTTTAGATTTATTCGTAAAAAACAACATTAAAAATAAAAAAAAATTATATTTTTTTGGGCAACGACACGAAATACAAAAAAAATATTTAGAAAAAAGTTTTACACCCAAAAAAAGCTTAAAATTGGTTATAAATAATTTGTTTCTGGAACGCATAGTTTTAGTTTTAATCATAAAATACAAAATTTAAGAATTAATTCCTTGAAAAAACGACAAAAGCTATGAAAAAATGGATGGACAAAAGTGGCATATACAAAAAAGAGCTAAAAATTTGTCATCAATGATTTTGGACAGAACGTGTAGTTTTTGCTTTAATCGCAAAAAGTAACATGAAAAATAAAAAAATATTAAATTTTTGAAAGAACGATACAAGGTACGAAAAAACTCAATAGGAAAAAGTTGTTCGCCTAAAAAGGATCCACAAATTCGTCGTGGATAATTTATAAATGGGACAATGAGTTTCTATTTTATTCGCAAAAAATAACAATACAAGAAAATATTAAACTTTTAGAAAAACGACTCAAGATACGAAAAAATTAATTAGCAAGAATGAGTGAACAGATATGATTACAAAAATTTGTTATAAATAAGTTTTAGATAGAACGCGTAGTTTTTGTTTTAATCGAAAATAAATAACATTAAAAATAAAAGGATATGGAATTTATGGAAAAACGACGCAAGGTACGAAAAAGAAACAATCGGGAAAAATTGTTTACCCTGAAAGAATCTACAAATTTATTATTAATAATTTTATGATAAGACAAGTAGTTTTTATTATAATCGTAAAAAGTGGCTAAGCAAAAAATATTAAATTTCTGAAAAAACGACATACGATGGGATAAAAATTACTTAACAAAAGTTGTTCAAACACAAAAGATCTACAAATTTTTTATTAATCATTTTTTACAGGATTTTTTTTAATTGTAAAAAATAGCATTCAAAAGAAAAAATTTAATAAACGATAAGCAATACAAGATATAAAGAAATAGATAGACCAAATTTATTAACTCAAAATAGATCTAAAAATTTTTGAGCAATAATTTTTTTATAAGACTCGTAGTTTTTGTTTTAATCGCAAAAGATAACAATTAAAATTGGAAAATTAAATTTATGAAATAACGACACAAATATTAAAACAATAACTTAAGAAAAATTGTTTAAACGAAAATCTCTGTACATTTTTTTTTTTAATTTGAAGATAGAACGAGTAGTTTTCATTTTAATTCTTAAAATAACAAAAGAAAAAGATTAAGGTAAACTTTTGGAAAAAACGGCACAGGATAAAAAAAAATTATGGAGAAAAATCGTTCAACAAAAAAAAAATATCAACAAATTTGTTATTAATCATTTTTAAAATAATTTAAAAAATGTAAAAGTTTAAAGCAATATAAAAACATACTTATATAAAAGGTCTTTGACCAACACAAAATTTTATACGAGTATCATTTGAAGTTATTAAGGAAAGGAAATCCTCCTAGCATCTGGTTATTAAACTAAAAATATGAATTTACGATATAAAATATAATAGTTGATATTTAAACATAAATATTTTTTTTTTAATTTAACCTTTGAACAAAAAGTTGAATTTTTAACCCAAAAATATGAAATTTCAAAACAGAAGTTCAATTTCAACAAAAAAGTTAAATTTTCAGTTTAAAAAATTAATTTTTACCCCAAAAAAAGGAAAGTTTCATCAAAGTAGTTCAATTTTCAACAAAGAAGATGAATTTTCTTTTAAAATTATGACTCTAACTAAATATTTAATTTTTATCAAAATAGTTAAATTTCAACTAAGGAGTTGAATTTTAAACCTTAAAAGATGAATTTTACAATAAAAAAATATAATTTTTAATATTTAAACAGATAGATTTAATTTTCAATTGAAAAAAAAATTACTTAAACCAGAAAGGACAAATTTTTAAGGAAATATATAAATCATCAACAAAAACAGATTAATTTTCAACCACAGTTGCATTTTTACCTAATAAAATTTATTATTTAGCAAAAAAGACTTTCTACTGAGAAGTTGAATTTTGAGCTTAAATTTAATTTTCAACCCAAAAATATGAAATTTCAAAACATAAGTTTATTTTTATTAAAACAGTTGAATTTTTGGTTTAAAAAATTAATCCTTCCCTCAAAAAAGAAAAGTTTCCAAAAAGTAGTTGAATTCTCGACAAGAGTAGTTCAATTTTCGATGAAAAAATAAAATAGTTCAAATTTCAACTAACAAGTTGACCTATTAATGCAAAAAGATGAATTTTTAATAAAAATATAATTTTTGATATTTAAACAGATAAAGGTTTTAATTTTAAATACAAAAAAAAATTAATCAAGCTGAAAAGGACAAATTTGCAAGAAAATATTTAAATTATCAACCGAAACAGGTTGATCATCCCCTCCGAAAAATTTTCTAAATCCGCTCTTGCGATGTTAATTCTTAGTTAAGTTTGATGTTTTTTTCTTTAAAAAAGCTGTAAGTCTTCCAGGTATACCAAGTAACTGCGGATATTTTACTCCAGTTACACTCATATCGCGTAGAATGGCCGCTCATTAGTTAGCCGGCTTCACGGTTAGCTGGTTCTGTCTCTCCTCTCGCCCTGAGCTCTTCTTTTTCAATCCGGTTCAAACTGGATTTTAATAGCGCCTGATAGTTGGCCGTCTACCTCCAAGGCTGGCCAAATTACGAGAGATGAGTGTAAAGCAAAATTTTTTATTTGTTAATTAGGTTGAAACTTTTCTTTGATTTCACTTTTCAGTGGGACTATTTCTTTTACGACTCTAACATGTATTACAACGGGTTATAAATCTATATAATAACAAACTTGAAGTAATTGTCAGTGAGTTAAAAAAAATGTAAAAAAAAAAGATCCACTAGAACTTTCGGCACGACCCGAAATCTCACTTATGGTCAATTGTTTGCTCCTCAGCACTCAGCGAAGTGGAATTAGCTGACGATGAAAGTGAAAATCATGGACAATAAACATTAGGAGACCAAAGTCCTGTACACTTCACGAAAAACGAGCATTTTTCTTTCGTATGCACAAAACGATTCGAAATTCTAGATATTCTCATGCGCGGCGCTAGTGTAGCAGGCGTATCGATGAATGAAATCATTTATTTTATTTTAATCTTTTTAATGGCAATAACAATTTATCTGCTTGAATTTCATTTTTATCACAATCGTAAATAGTGTAGAATGTGTCAACATCAACATAGAGAGCTGCTATTTAATACTCCTGCCACACTAGCGCCATACTCGAGAACGGGAGGTATTGTAACTATTTTTATCCGACAGAAATTTGCTCATTTTCATTTAAATTACTTTAGTCCCCTTATTAGTGCTTCCAATTTGTGTCCCCACCATACTGCGCATGCGTTGCGCCGAATTTCTGATTAGCTTCTTAGCGCGCGCTTATTGAAGATGTCTAAGTATGAAAATTTATTGTTCTGAATAGAAAATAATTATAAAATGCATGAAAATGCATTTTTAATTGAAAAATATGATGTGTGGTTCGGGCCACAAATTGGGAGCACCGCTCCCTATGTCTATCCTCCATGGTGAAAATACCTAATTAGGTTTTCTCACTTCAACAATCAGCTAACTTCACCTCTTTCAGTGTTGATAAGAATACAATAGACCAAATGCATGGGATTCGGTCCATTTTTGCCCTATTTTGATAATACCTTCGAAAAACCTTATTTATCTTATATAAGTATATTTGAAAAATAGTTTTTATTTCTTGAGAACTATTTAATGAAATAATAGAGGATAATAATTATTTTTTATTACAAAGATATTACCAAAATAAAGTTTTGTCCTATGCATGCGGTCCATTATTTCTCCTCAGCACTTAACGACGTCAAGTCAGTGCTCCCAACGCTGGCTCTCTGCTCTACTGCGCATGCGTTGCGTAAGACGCTTTTATGTCTGCCATTCGCGCGCTTATTTAAAATTTTTAGAAAAACAATTTTTTTATTTATTATTAATAATAAAAAGTAATTATATTTCAACATGTTTGAGTAATACGTAGATAGCTTCTAGTATATTCTGAGCATTCGTTTGAAAATAAAATTAGTTTTCAGTAAATAAGAAATATCCTGTCACTTATTGTAATCTTTATTTATTTTAATTTAATTTTTGCTTATTTATGCATTTTAAATTTAATGTATTAATTAAAATGGATTAACGGATTTTATTACAGATAGAATTTGCAATATTCAACATCTACTTATCGATAAATTGTAATCTAAATTTTATGAAAGTTAAATATTGAATAGAAACTGATGATAATTAGAGATAATAAATAGAAATATATTTATTAAATTTTCAGAAAAGATGATAAATGTAAAATTTTCCGAACTTAAAAAAATTGCCGACATTTAATTTATTGCCAGCGCACTTCACGTCGTTGCTGCACGACTTTACTCTAATTTTTAGCAGTTACCGGGTTTTTATCGAAAAATTACATACTAAGCAAGACAGGCACCGCCGCGAAACCCCTTTCTGGTTTATAAAAAATATTCAATGTGCCTTTCTAAGACCTCAAATCCAGGTAGCGTTCGTCCGCTAGTAATTTTTCAGTGCTCTACAGATTTTGCCATTTTTGTGCACCCTGTTCCAACAGCCTTAATACAAAAAATTTTTAATGCATAAACCAGTAACAATAATTTAAATAATAATAAAAAGATTACATCAAATAACATAATATTTTCTATTCACGGAATATTCATTTTGTTTCTTAACCTAATGCTTAGAAAATATTAACAAACCATCCACGTACTATTTGAACAAGTTAAAATAGAATTATTTTTAATTATTAATAAAAAAAAATTGTATTTTTCAACATTTCAAATAAGCGCGCGGATGGCAGCTAATAAAGCGCATTATGCAACGCATGCGCAGTATACCAGAGATCCCGTGTTGTGAGCACTGCTTTGAATACATGTCCAAACCTGCATTGATATGTAAACATCGGGGAGAAAAATCGCATAAAATTGGACTATTTTGCATTTCACGGAACAGTATTTTTTATTGTTTCGTTGGAAAAAGTTCACAATAAAAGAAAAATTAGACAGAGTTTGAGTGAAAGCTTACTATAAATAAAACGAGGTCAGCGCATTCATTTAATTATTTCATTCATGAGGTTATGATTTATGATCTTTTTGAAGAATATTTTTTTCAGTCTTTGAAAATAAATGAATATTTTATTATTTCCGTGGAAGGTTTAGAAAGCTTCAAGGATTTTCAAGTGCTTTAAAAAGTTTCAAGGTACTTTAAAGGACCTGAAATTATCCAGGCCGTTTTTACATAATTCAAGGAATTTTAGAAAGATTTTAATACTTTGAATTTTTTCTAAAGAATCTTAAAAATTTTAAGGTATTTAAAATTTTTTAAAGGAATTTTCGAGAACTTTAAAAAGTTTTATGAGATTCTAAAGGATTTCAAAAGATTTGGAATATTTTAGGATATTTAAACAATTCCAAGCAACTTTTCATAGAATTCCATAAATTTAAGGAATTCCAAATGATTTTAAAGATTGTAGGGTATTTTCAAAAATTCCAAAGAGATTTCACAAGCTCAAAAAATTCTCAAAACATTTAAAAGTAAATGAAATATTGTAGGGTATTTTAAGACTCCAAAATTTTTAAAAGAGATTTCAATAATTTTGAGATATTTTCAAGGATTTGAAAGACTTTAGAGTATTTTATCATTTTTAGAGAATTTTCAAGAGTTTTATAAAGTTTTAAGAAATTTTAAATGACTTGAAATATTTTAGAGTATTTTAAGAGATTTGCAAAAAAAATGTTAAATACATTTCAATAAGCTAAAGGTATTCCGCAGTATTTTAAAGTTTTTAGGGCATTTAAAAAATTTTTAAGGAGTTTCAAATATCGTTTGAAAGATTTAAGGCATTTGAAAGAATTTGGAATATTTTGGTGTATTTTTAATAAAAGATTCGAAGGGACTTCTAACAGATTTCAATAATGTAAAGGTATTCCGAACTATTTAAAAGATTTCAGGCTATTTAAAAAAATTCTTTGAAATTTCTAATAGATTTAAAAAGTTACAAGGGATTTCAAAAAAAGTGAAAATAATTTAGTTTTTTTTTTAAATTCTAAGAAATTTTTAATAGATATCAACAATTTTAAGAGATTCCAAATAATTTAATAGGTTTGAGGGTATTTTTATAAATTTCAAGGAGATTTCAGGAGTTTTAAAAATTTTCAAAAGATTTCAAAGTGCATGAAACATTTTAAGGTATTTTAACAGAATCCAAGGAATTTTTTACAGATTTTAATAATTTGAAGGTATTACAAAGGATTTTTAAGATTTTAGGATATTTCAAAACAATTAAAAGAATTTTTAAGATATTGAAAAAGTTTCCTAGGATTTCAAAAGATTTCAAAGAATTTGAAGTTTTTTGGATATTTTAAAATACTTTGAGGAATCTTTAGAAGATTTAAATACTTTTGAAATATTACAATGGATTGAAAAGATTTTAGGATATTTTTAAAAATTCCATGGAATTTTCAGAAACTTTAAAAGGTTTCAAGTGATTTCAAAAAAATAAAAATAGCTTAGGGTATTTTAAAAAATTTCAAGGAATTTTTAATATATTTTTATAATTTGAAGGTACCTCAAAGAATTTTTAGGATTTTAAGGTATTTTTGAAAATTCACAGGAGTTTTCAAGAGCTCTAAAAAGTTCCAAAAGGTTTCAAAGGGCATTCAATATTTTAGGGTACTTTGGGAGAATACACGGAATTTTCAATAGATTCCACTAATAATTTAAAGCTATTTCTGAGGATTTTAAAGATTTTACAGTAGTTTTAAAATTATTCAAAAATTTTCAAGAGTTGTGAAAAGTTTAAGGAATTTCAAACAACCTTACATATTTTAGGGCGTTTTAAAAGACTCCAAGAAAGTTCTAATAAATTTCAATAATTTGAAGGTGTTCCAAAGTATTTTAAAGATTTTGGAATATTTGAATAATTTTTAAGGAGTTTTAAAAAGTTTCAAGAGACTTCAGAGGCACTTGAAATATTTTAGGATATTTTAAAAGTCTGTGCGGAATTCTTAGTATATTTTAATCATTTTTAGAGATTCCAAATGATTTTTGAGATTTTTGAGGTATTTTTACAAATTTTAGGAAATTTTCAGGATCTTCTAAAAGTTTTGTGGGATTTCAAATGATATTAATGGAAGGTAAAATATTTTGGTATTTTAAAAGAATCCAGGGAATTTTCAATATGTTTCAATAATTTAAAGTTATTCCAAAGGATTTTTAAGATTTTAGGGTATTTCTAAAACTTTCATTGGATTTTTAGGGGCTCTAAAAAGTTTTAAGGGATTTTAAATAACTTGAAATATTTTTAGGTATTTCAAAATATTCCGAAGAATCTTTAATAGATTTAATAATTTCAATGGATTAAAAATGTTTTTAAAGATTTAAGAATATTTTCAAAAATTTCAAGAAATTGACAAGAGCTTTAAGAAATATTGTAGGACGTTTTAAATGATTTCAAGTTATTTTCGAACGTTTCCGAGGATTTCAATGACTTTCAGAAACTTTTAAAGCTCTCAAGGTATTTTAATAAATTTTTTAGGACATTAGTGAATATGGTCAGATCTCATGTAATTTTGCAGGATTATATAACATTTTGATGGGTTTCAAAAAATTTATTTGCAAAAATTCAAGGATTTCGTGGAATTTGAAAAATGTTGCGATCATTTAAGGTGCTTCCATAGATTCCAGAGAATTTTATAATTATTTTAGTACTTTAAAGGGATTTTAATGAATGAAAAAAATTGTAGGGTATTTTTAAAAATTTCAAGGGGTGTTTAAGGTCTTTGAGAATTTTTAAGGATTTTTGAAAGACTTAAAAAGATGACAACGAATTTTGAAATGATTTCACTTAATTAATGCAATTTGAAAGTTTTTGAAATATTGTAGGGAATTTTAAAAGATTCTAAGGCATTTTTAAGAACTTTAAAATGTTTAGAGACATTTAAAAAATTCCAACGGATTTCAAATGTGTAGTTTAGTGAATTTTAAATGATTCCAAAAATTTTCAATTGATTTCAGTTGTTTGGACGGACTCTGAAAGATTTTTTGGTATTTTATAAAATTTTAACGTAATTTCAATAACATTAAAAAGTTTCTAGGAATTTAAAAAGATTTGAATCATTCCGGGGAATTTCAAATGATTCCAAGAAATTTGTATTTGATTTTAATAAATTGAACTAATCTTAAAAGATTTTAAAAACTGTAGGGCATTTTTATATCTTGCACCGCATTTACGAGAGCTTCAAAATGTTCGAAGGGATTTGAAAAGCTTCCAACGGATTTTAAATATTTTAGGAAATTTTAATTGATTCAAAAGCATTTTAATTAATTTTAATAATTTAAACGGATTTCAAAAGATTTGAAATTTTTTAAAGTATTTCAAAAGATTCTAAGAAATTTTCAGTAATTTTTAATAATTTCAAGAGATATTAAAGATATTCAAAAATTTTATAGCATTTTGTTAAAAATTTCGAGAAATCTTCAAAAGATTTGCAAAATCTCGGAAGATTTCAATTATTTGAAGGAATTTAAAAGGACTTTATGGTATTCTTTTGGAATTCCAAGGTAATTTCAATAGCATTTATTAGTTTTTAGAAATTGAAGACGATTTCAAAATATTTTAGAATATATTAAATTATTCTAAAGAATTTACAATGGATTTCAATAATTTAAACTAATTCTAAAGGATGTAAAAACTTTAGGGTATTTTTAAAGATTTTAACAAATTTTAAATATTTAAGAAAATTTTAAGTGATTCTAAAGTATTTTAAATTTATTTTAATAATTTAATGGAATTTTAAATGCTTTAAAATATTTTAGGGTATTTAAAAAAATTCAAAGGCATTTTGAAGAACCTCATAAAGTTTTAAAGGATTTCAAAAGAGTTAACGGTAAGTCTAAGGATTGCAAATATATTAGGGTACCTTAGAAGATTTTAGGGCATTTTCAAGAGAATAAAATGTTTTTAAGGAATTTCTGAGAAAATTAATAATTTTAAGAGGAAGAGAATTTTAATTGGATTTTCAAGGATTTCTTAAAATTTCAGACAAATATGAAAATATTATCAGATTTTATGTAATTTCAAGAGATTTTTTAATATTTAAGTAAATTTAAACAAATTTATTTACAGAATTGAAAGACTTTGCATGATTTTAATAATTTTTAAATATTTCAAGGTATTTCCAAAAATTTCGAAGAATTTAAAAAATTGCAGAATATTTCAGGAGATTTTAAGGAATTTCAATTAATTTCTATCATTTTAAGAAAATTTCAAAAAATAAAAAATATTTTAGGGCAATTTTGACAATTCCAAGGAATTTTCAAGAGCTTCAAAAAGTTTTTGAAATATTTTCGAGAATTTAAACAGATTCCAAGAAATTTTTCATTAATTTTAATAACTTAAAGAAATTTTTAAGTCTTTCAAATATAAATTAGGGAATAAAACATTTTCAAGGGAATCCAGAAGGTTTGAAATGATTCTAAGAAATTTTATAAGATTTTTGTGTATTTTAATTCTTTCAAGAGATTTCGAATGCTCTCAATCTATATTGATTCAGGATTTCATAAAATGTCAAATTTTTTAACATTTCATGGAATTTTATAATATTTTCATGGATTCCAAAGAACTTTTTCACAAGAATGCAGGTATTTTGTAGGATGTTAATTATCCGAAGAAATTTTCAAATATTTTGTTGCAGTTCATTTACATTTATTTGGAAACAAAACAGAAAAAACTAAACGATTTTAAATATTTTTTCTTCTTTTAGACGTCAGCCCACATTTTTTCAAAAGGTCAAAAGGATTCGATTAATTTTAGCATTTTACAACGCCATAGTTCTTGAGAAATCTTATTCAAATGTTAAATATAACATTTCCTAAAAGCTTTCAAAACTTTCTTATTACAGATACTGTCCCTACAAACGCGTATTTTCTCTGTTATTTAAGAAAAACATTGTCTTTTTAATTTCCGTTTGGAGTGCTATTTTAATCATTGTTTTCTTAGCGAACTTGGTGGGTAGATCCTTTATACAGCTAAACAGTTGCAATTGCAATAAATTAGTTTTTACTACTAATTCACATTCATTTTTAGTCTCATTCCCTTCTCTTTATTCATTTATTATTGTAACTTAATTATTATAATTTCTCATCATTCGCAACGTTTAAAAAGCCAATACTGAAAAAACAATCTTTGAATTAAAAATAAAATATAAGAAAAAATATTATGCAGGAGAAAAGAAAAAGTACGAATTTTAAGAACCTTAAAAAGTAACAACAACAAACGTATGTAAAAAGAAAAAAAAAGACGAAATTCAAGAATAAGAAGAAAGAATGTGTAAATCACAAAAGAGAGAATATGAAGAATACAAGGAAAAAAAGGCTATATCAAGCAAAGAAAAGACTAGAAAAAGAATTTAAGGAAAAAGAAAGACTATCCAAAGAAAAAAAAGAGAAGGCGCGGAATTTAAAGAAAAAGAAAGACTTTTTAAATAAAAAGAAAGAAAAGACAAAGAATTTAGAAAAACAGAGAAAGAGAGAGAGAGAGAGAGAGCAACAGAAAACATCTAACAGAAGAACAAGAAAAAATCCTATTTTTAAAGTGGAAGAAAGGAAGCAAAGGCAAACAAAAGGACAGAAAAGAGAAAACTTAGAATTCAGAAACATAGAAAAGAAAAAATATAAAAAGTCAAAACGTCCCCTAAGCTTAAATAAATAATTTCGCTTTAGGAAAAATTATACAAAAGACTAGTGAAATAAAAAAGATTCTGCATCTATTGCAAAATTAAAATATATTAAAAAGCGGGAAGAAACACCAAGTAATGTTTGTGCTTGTTGCGAAACTTTATGGTTAAGCAATTCGGTAGTTAATTTAACGACTACGAAGCGTCATTCAAAATTGTCCGATGATGTTTTTTTGACACAAGATGATTAATGACAAAACTGCTACAAAGGTCTGTAAAACTTGCAAGAGAAATATAAGAAATGAAAAAATACCTAAATTAGCAACTAGCAATGGTTTAATCTGCCATAGAAGCTCAAATTATAGCTTTTGGTCAAGATAAAAAACCAATCCCTTTGACCACACACATGCAGATGCATTAGCTAATACAACAATATTTGCGGGCTATGATTTGACAGCAAAAGTATCTTTAACATTACGCATTA
>JAUELO010446232.1:0-13663 GCA_032357855.1 Amphibolips quercusostensackenii | reverse complement strand
TCTGAGATTTTAGAAGAAAATAAATTATTTCAATTTTTTCTTTTGAAGTTTTGGTTTCCACTAATATTTACTAGTTTTCTATTGCTATGTACCGTTTTTGAGATTTTGAAAGAAAATTTTTTTAAAAATCTTTTTATTTTGAAATTTTGTTTTCCACTAATATTTATCAGCTTTTATTGTCTATGTAACGTTTTTCAAATTTTGGAAAAAATTTTTTTTTTTATTTTTTCTCTTCAAATTTTGGATTTTGAGTTGCCATGTATCGTTTTTGAGATTTTGGAAGACAAATTTTTTTCAATTTTCTCTCCCGAAATTTCGGTTTGCGCTAATATTTACCTGTTTTTAGTTGTTATGTATCGTTCTTGAGATTTTAGAAGGAAAAAAATTTGTGTAATTTTTTCTTTTGAAATTTTGGTTTCCACTAATATTTACAAGTTTTCCGTTGCTATGTCCCGTTTTTGAGGTGTTGGAAGGAAAATAATTATTTTAATTTTTTCCCTCGAAATTATGGTTTCCACTAATATGTACCAGTTATTAGTTGCTATGTATCGTTTCTGAGATTTTAGAAGAATCTATTTTTTTCAATTTTTTAGCTCGAAATTTTGGTTACGACTTGTATTCACCAGTTTTTAGTTGCTATTTACCGATTTAGAGATTTTGTAAGGTGAAAATATCTTTCAATTTTTTCTGTCGAAATTGTGGTTTCCACTTATATTTACTAGTTTTTAGTTGCTATGTACCGTTTCTCAGTTTTCGAAAAAAAAGTTAAAAAAATTTTTTTATTTTAAATATTGTTTTCCATTAATACTTACCAGTTTTTATTTGCTATGTAACGTTTTTGAGATTTTAGAAGAAGAAAAATTTTTTAAATTTTTTTTCTCGAAATTATGGTTTCCACTAATATTTGATAGTTTTTAGTTGCTATGTACCGTTTTTGAGATTTTGAAAAAAAAATTTAATTTAATTTTTTTTTTTTTAAATATTGTTTTCCATTAATATTTACCAGTTCTTATTTGCTATGTAACGTTTTTTAAATTTCAAAGGAAAAAAAAATTTTTTAATTTTTTTTCTTAAAATTTTGGTATGCATTAATATTTACCAGTTACTAGTGTCTATGTTCCGCTTTCAAGGTGTTGGAAGCAAAATAATTACTTCATTTTTTTCACTTGAAATTTTGGTTTTCATAATTATTTACCAGTTTTCAGTTGCTATGCACCTTTTCTGAGAATATGGAAGAAAAACAATTTTATCAGTTTTTTCTCTTGAAATTTTGGTTTCCACTTATATTTACCAGTTTTTATTTGCTATGCACCGTTTTCAAGATTTTGGAAGAAAAATATTTCTTTTAATTTCTTCTTTTGAAATTTTGGTTTTCACTAATATTTACAAGTTTTTATTTCCTATGTACTGTTTTTAAGATCTTAGCAGAAAAAAACAATTTTTTAATTTTTTCTCTCGAAATTTTGGTTTCCATTAATATTTACCAGTTTTTAGTTGCTACGTACCGTTTTTGAGATTTTAAAAGGAAATTTTTTTTTTAATTTTTTCTCTGGAAATTTTGGTTTCCACTAATATTTTCCAGTTTTTAGTTGCAATGTACCATTTTGGAGATTTTGGTAGATAAAAATACCTTTTAATTTTTTATCTCAAAACTCTGGTTTTAACAAATATTTACTAGATTTAGTTGCTATGTACCGTTTCTGAGAATTCGGACGAAAATAATTTTTATCAATTTTTTCTCTTGAAATTTTAGTTGCAACTTATATTTACCAGCTTTTAGTTGATATGTACCGTTTTTGAGATTTCTGAGGAAAAAAGATGTTTCTAATTTTCTCTCTCCAAATTTTGGATTCCACTAATATTCACCAGTTTTTATTTCCTATGTACCGGTTTTAAGATTTGAAAATAAGAAAAATTTTTTCAATTTTTTCTCTCGAAATTTTAGTTTCCACTAATATTTACCAGTTCTTAATTGCTATGTTGCGTTTTTGAGATGTTAGAAGCAAAATAAATCTTTCAATTTTTTCTCTCGGAGTTTTGGTTTGCATTGATATTCACTTATTTTTATTGCTATGTACCGTTTTTGAGATTTAAAAAAAAATATATATTTTTAATTTATTCTCTCGAAATTTTGTTTTCTACGAATGTTAACCAGCTTTTAGTTGCTGTGTTCCGTTTTTGAAATGTTGAAAGCAAAATATTTATTTAAATTTTTTTTCTGGAAATTTGGGTTTCCATTAATATTTACCAGATTTTAGTCGCTGCGTACCGTTTTTGAGAATCTAGAAGGAAAGCAATTTTTTAACCATTTTTTCTTTTGAAATTTTAGTTGCAACTTATATTTAATAGCTTTTTGTTGCTATGGACCGTTTTTGAAATTTTTGAGAAAAAAAGTGTTTCTAATTTTTTCTCTCGGAATTTTGGTTTTCATCAATATTTACCAGTTTTTAATTGCTATGTTACGTTTTTGAGATGTTGAAAGCAAAATAATTATTTCAATTTTTTCCCTCGGAATTTTTGTTTCCACTAATATTTACCAGTCTTCATTTGCTATGTACCGTTTTTAAGATTTTAGAGGAAAAAAAATTTTTCCAATTTTTTCTCGCGAAATATTGGTTGCCACTTATATTCACCACTTTTTAGTTGCTATGTACTGTTTTTTAAATATTGGAAACAAAATATCTTCTAATTTTGTTTTTCGAAATTTTGGTTTCCATTAATATTTACCAGTTTTTAGTTGCTATGTTCCGTTTTTGAAATGTTAGAAGCAAAACAATTATTTCAATTTTCGCGTTTGAAATTTTGGTTTTCATTAATTTTTACTAAATTTTAGATGCTGCGTACCGTTTCTGAGAATTTGGACGAAAATAATTTTTTCAATTTTTTCTTTTGAAATTTTAGTTGCAACTTATATTTACCGGATTCTAGTTAATATGTACCGTTTTTGAGATTTTTGAGAAAAAAAAATTTTTCTAATTTTTTTTTCTCGAAATTTTGGTTTCTACTAATATTTACCAGTTTTTATTTCCCATTTACTGTTTTGAAAATTTTAGAAAAAAAAATTTTTTTTTAATTTTTTCTCTCGAAATTTTTGTTTTCACTAATATTTACCAGTTTTTAGTTGCTATGCATCGTTTTTGAGATTTTGGGAGAAAAATTTTTTTTTCAATTTCTTTTCTCGCAATTTTGATTTCCACTAATATTTACCAGTTTCTAGTTGCTATGTACCGTCTTTGTGTTTTCAGAAAAATTATAATTTTTTAATTTTTTCTCTTGACATTTTGGTTTTCGCTAATATTTACCAGTTTTTAGTTGCGATGTACCGTTTTTAAAATTTTAAAATAAAACAAATTTATTCAATTTTTACATTCTCATTTTATAATGGGAAGGTATTAGCTTTGTGTAAAATTTGACCCGCCCCCCTGGTTTTTTTCAAATGCCCACGTTTTGAGACCCCCTGAACCCCAAAAAACAGGTTTTTACAAATGTTTCTGTCTGTCTGTACGTATGTCTTTCTGTGTGTATGTATGTTTGACAGTGAGCACGATCACTTTTGAAAAATTTCATCTATCAGGCTGGCCTTTGGTATACGCTTTTAGTGTCCATTCCTGAAGGCCATGTTCGTTAGCCAGCCTTTTTGGATAAAAATTCATAAAGTAAGCACATTTTGAAAATTTTTTTGACCACTTTTTTCAAGATTTATAAATTCTATAAACTGTTATAAGCAGTACTTGAAAATACAAATAATATATTCTTATTACTTTTTTGAAAAACTAAAATTACCGGAGTTATAGTATTTTTAAAATCCAAAAAAACAAATGAAAATGGACATTTTAGGCCAAAAAACGATGATATAAAAAAAGTCAAAGAAAGAAAAACGTTGCATTTTGAACACCTAACAAAATTATAATAACAACTTTTTGAATTTTTCCGAAAAATCAAAAATTCTAATTGTGATTCAACAAAAAATAATCAAAAATAAAAATTCCATTTTGCAGGCAAACTATGCAAGATAAGACAAAAGATGATTTGATCAAAATTGTGCATCTAAAAAAGATCAACAAATTTATTATTTTCACATTTTGTTTTGTTCGTAAAAAACAGAGTTAAAAATAGAAAAATGAAATTTTTAGAAAAACAATACAAGCTGCAAGAAAAATCAATAACCAAAATTTTGTTACCCAAAAAAAGCCACAAATTGGTTATGAATCATGTTTTGAAAGTGCGTACTTTTTGTTTTATTCCTGAAAATAAAATTGACATTAAAAAAAATTTAATTTTTGGGAAAGCAATGCAAGGTCCTAAAACAGATGAATTAAAAAAAATTGTGCATTCAAAAAAGATAAAAAACTTTTTAATAAATTTTTGTCATAGGAATACATTCAAAGTGAGAAAAATAAACTTTTTGAAAAACGAGACAAGCTAAAATAACATTTTAACTAATAAAATGTCTCGCCTAAATTATCTATACAAATTTTCTTAGAACCACTTTACATTAGGATCCGTTTTTTACGTTATCATCAGAGAAGGTATTAGATTTGTGTAAAATTTGACTACCTCCCCCCCCCACATTTTTGTCAAATGTCCACGTTTTAAGACTCCCTCAACCCGAAAACCAGGTTTTTTACAAATGTGCCTGTATGTCTGTATGTATATATCTGTATGTCTGTCTGTGAGCACGATAAGTTTTGAAAAAATACATCTATTCGATTGGTCTTTGGTATACTCTTTTAGTGTCTCAAACTGAATCCAAAAAAAAAGAAAATGAACATTTTAATCCAAACAACGCACGATACAAAAAAAAGTCAGAGAAAGAGAAACGTTGAATTCTGAACACCCTATAAAATGATCATAAAATCCTTTGAATTTGCCTTAAAAAATTAAAAACTTTAACTTTGATTGCACAAAAAATAATGAGAGATAAAAAATTCCATTTTGCAGTCAAACTATGCAAAATAAGACAAAAGTCATCAACCAAAATTATGCACTCGAAAAAGATCTACAAATTTGTTATTATTCACTTTTTGATACGACGCGTAGTTTTTTTTTATTTGCAAAAAACAGCATTTAAAATAGAACAATTAGATTTTTAGACCAACAACACAAGCTAAAAAGAAAATGAAATACAAAATTTGTTCATCAAAAAAAGAGCTGTTTGAACTGTTTGAATCCTTTTGTAACATCAAAAATTCAAATTTTGATTGCACAAAAAATAATAAAAAACCAAAAGATACAAAAAAAAATTAATAGACAACATTTGTTAACCCAAAAAACAGCTACAAATTTGTTCTTAATTATTTTTTGATGGAATGCGTAATTTTTGTTCTAATCGTGAAAAATAACATTAAAAATAAAAAAAAAATAATTTTTGGAAAAACGACGCAGGGTATGGAAAAAAATGAATCAACAAAAAGTAAGCGTTCAAAAAAGATCCACAAATTTGTTAGCGATTGCTTTTCGATAGAAAGCGTGGTTCTTTTTGATTGAGGATTGAACTATTTTGTTGAAAATTCGTATTTTTTGATGGAATTTAGCTGTTTTTACATTAAAATTAGAGTATTTTTTGGTTGAAATATCAACTATTATATATTTATTTTAGTGTTCATTTATTTTGCTTGGAACTTCATCTGCTTTGTAGGAAGTGAAACCACTTTGTTGGAAATTAATCTTTTTGGTTGATGATTCATCATTTTAGTTGAAAATCCTCTTATTCAATTTTAAATCTTTGTGTCAATCTGTTATTGGATAAGCTAATTTTTTCAACTAAAAATTTAATTATTTCGTATTTGGTTAGAAATTTATCTTTGGTTATTTTGGAAAGCAAAGCATACGTACAGGTTTTGACAATTTTATAATATTTGCAAATAAACTTCTCCTTTTTATCTGAGTCGTGCACTATGAGCGAAAACTTAACAGAACCGAGAACGAAGCGCGAGACAAAAAGTATCTGAGCGCGTAGCGCGAGGTAAATATATTCTGGAGCGCGAAGCGCGAGATTCAGCATTCGCGCGCCCTAGGCGAGCTCAAAGTTGCGAGCCAAGCGAGCCGCGCGCGATGAGAATGTACCCGCGAAGCGGGCAGATTTTATCTCTCGAAGATTTGGTTTCCACTACTATTTACCAGCTTTTAGTAGCTATGTACCGTTTTTGAGATTTTGGAAGATACCAAATTTCGAGAGAAAAAATTTTTTTTACACAAAATTTTAAAAACGGTACATAGCAACTAAAAACCAGTTAATATTAGTGTAAACCAAAGTTTCGAGAGATGAAGCTGAAAACATCTCTTTTGTTCCAAAATCTCAAAAACGGTTTATACCAAATAAAAACCAGTAAATATTAGTGGAAACAAAAATTTCGAAAAAGAAAATTGAAAAATTTTTTTTTGGCTTTCGAAATCTCAAAAAACGGTACATAGTAACTAAAAACAAGTAAATATTAGTGGAAACCAAAATTTCAACAACAAAAAAATGTAAAAATTTGTTGTTCTTCAAAATATCAAAAACGGTAAATAGCAGCTGAAAACAAGTATATATTAGTAAAAACCAAAATTTCGAGAAAAAATAATTGAAAATATTTTGTTTCCTTCAAAATCTTAAAAACGACACCTGGGAACTAAAAACTAGTAAATATTACTGGAAAACAAAGTTTTGAGAGAAAAAACTAATAAAATTTTTTTTTCTTGAAAATCTCAAAAACGGTACATAGCAACTAAAAACTAGTGAATTGTAGTGGAAAACAAAATTCAGAGAGAAAAAACTAATAACATTTTTTTTCTTGAGAATCTCAAAAACGGTACATAGCAACTAAAAACTGGTAAATATTAGTGGAAAGGAAAATGTAGAGAACAAAAACTGTGAAAATTTTTTACTTCGAAAAATCAAAAACGGTATATAGAAACTAAAAACTAGTAAATATTTGTGGAAACAAAATTTCGAAAGAAAAAATTGAGAAAATTTTTTTTTTTTTTCGATGACTCAAAACCGGAACACAGCAACTAAAAAATCGTGAAAATTAGAGGAAACCAGAATTTCGAGAGAAAAAATTAAGAAAATTTGTTATCTTCCAAAATCTCAAAAACGGTGCATAGCAGCTGAAAACTCGTAAATATTAGTGGAAACCAAAATTTCGATAGAAAAAATTGAAAATTTTGTTTTTTCCCTTGAAGTATCAAAAACAGTACATAGCAACTAAGAACCAGTAAATATTAGTGGAAATCGATTTTTACAAAGAAAAATTAAAAAATTTTTTTTTAATTCTAAAATCTCAAAAACGGTACATCGCAACTAGAAACTGGTAAATATTAGTGAAATCGAAAATTTCGAGAGAAAAAATTGAAAAAATTTTGTATCCTTTAAAATCTCAAAAACGGTACATAGCAACTAAAAACTAGTAAATATATGTGGAAAGGAAAATTTCGAAAGAAAAAATTCAAAAATTGTTCTTCTTCCGAAATCTTAAAAAGCGGTACATAGCAACTTAAAACCAGTAAATATAAGTGTAAACCAAAGTTTCGAGAGATGAAACTGAAAATATCTCTTTTGTTACAAAATCTCAAAAATGGTTCATAGAAAATAAAAACCAGTAAATATTAATGGAAACAAAAATTTCGAGAGGAAAAATTGAAAAAATTTTGTTTGCTTCCGAAATCTCAAGAAACGGTACATAGCAACGAAAACCTGATGAATATTAGTGGCAACCAAAATTTCGATAGGAAAAATTGAAAATTTTGTTTTTTCCTTTGAAGTATCAAAAACAGTACATAGCAACTAAAAACCAGTAAATATTAGTGAGAATTGAAATGTACAGAGAAAAAATTGAAAATTTTTTTTTTCTAAAATCTCAAAAACGGTATATCGCAGCTAGAAACGAGTAAATATTAGTGAAAAACAACATTTCGAGAGAAAAAATTAAAATAATTATTTTTCTTCTGAAATCTCAAAAACGGTACACAGCAACTAAAAACTGATAAATACTAGTGGAAACGAAAATTTCGAGAGAAAAAATTGAAAAAATTTATCTTCCAAAAAATCAAAAACGATACATAGCAGTTAAAAACTAGTAAATATTAGTGGAAACCAAAGCTTCGAGAGAAAAAATTGAAAAAATTGTTTTTCTTTCAAATCTTAAAAACAATGAATAGCAACTAAAAACTAGTAAATATTAGTAGTAACAAAAATTTCTAGAGAAGAAATTAAAAAATTTTCTTTCGAAATCTCAAAAACGGTACATAAACACTAGAGTTTGTAAATATTAGTGGAACCCAAAATTCCGAGAGAAAATATCGAAAAAATGTTTTTTCTTAAAAATCTCGAAAACGGTACATAGGAGCTAAAAACTGGTAAATATTATTGGAAATTGAAATTTCGAGAAAAATAATTGATAATATTTCTCTTCATCAAAATATCAAAAACGGTACATAGCAGCTGAAAACTAGTGAAAATTATTGCAAACAAAAATTTCAAGAGAAAAAATAAAAAAAATTTTTTCTACTTCAAAATCTCAAAAACAGTATATAGCAACTAAAAACTAGTAAATATTAGTAAAAACCAAAATTTCGAGAGAGAAAATTGAAATTTTTTTTTTGAATCTCAAAAACGGTACATAGCAGCTAAGCTTGTAAATATGATTGGAAACCAAAATTTCGAGAGAAAAAATTAAAAAAAATTTTTTTTTTACAAAATCTCAAAAACGGTACATAGCAAATAAAACCTAGTGAATATTAGTGGAAAACATAATTTCGAAGAAAAAAAAATAGAAAAAATTTGTTTTCCTTTAAAATCTCAGAAACGGAACCTAGCAAGTAAAAACTAGCAAATGCTAGTGGAAGCCCAAATTTGTAGAGAAAAAGTTGAAAAAATTCTTTTTCCTTCAAAATCTTAACAACGGCACATAGCAATTGTAAACTAGTTAATATTACTGGAAACCAAAATTCAAGAGAAAAATTTAAAAAAAAATTGTTTTCCTTCAAAACCTCAAAAACGGCACATACAAATTAAAAACTAATAAATATTATTGAAAACAAAAATTTCGAGAAAAAAATTGAAAAAATCTTTTTTGCTTCAAAATCTCAAAAACCGTACGCAGCAACCAAAAACTAGTAAATATTAGTGGAAAACATAATTTCGAGAGAAAAACTTAATAAAATTTTTCTTCTTCCTAAATCTTAAAAACGGTACATTGCAGCTGAAAACTGGTTAACATTTGCGGAAACCAAAATTTCAAAAAAAAAAAAAAAATTGAAAAAACTTGTTTCATTCAAAATCTCAAAAACGGTAAATAGCAACTGAAAATTAGTAAATATTAGTGGAAACCAAAATTTCGAGAGAAAAAATTGAAAAAATTTTTTTCTTTCAAAATCACAAAAGCCGAACATAACAACTAAAAGTCGTTAATATTACTGGAAACCGAAATTTCACAACAAAAATTTGAAAAAAGGTGCATAGCAACTAAAAATTAGTAAATATTGGCGGAAAGCAAAATTTCGAGAAAAAAATTGAAAACATGTTATTCCTTCGAAATCTCAAAAACCGTAAATAAAAACTAAAAACTAGTCAATATTAGTGGAAACCAAAATTTCGAGAAAAAAAATTGAAAACATCGTTTTCTTTCAAAATCACAAAAGCCGTGTATAGCAACTAAAAAATAGTACACATTAGTGGAAACAAAAATTTCGAGAGAAAACTGAAAAAAATTTTTTTCCTTCAAAATTTTAAAAACGGCACATAGCAGCTAAAAACTGGTAAATATTAGTATAAACCAAAATTTCGAAACAAAATTGACAAATTTTTTTTGTTCCAATATCTCAAAAACGGTACATAGCAACTAAAAACTAGTAAGTATTCGTGGAAAAGAAAAATTCAAGAGAAGAAATTAAAAAAATTATTTTTACCTCCAAATCTCAAAAACGGTACATAGCAACTAAAAACTTGTAAATATTCGTGGAAACGAAAATTCCCAGAGAAAAAAGTAAAAAATTTTTTTTTTCTCCACAATCTCAAAAACGGAACGTAGCAAATAAAAACTAGTAAATGTTAGCGGAAACCCAAATTTGGAAAACAAATTTTTTTAAATTTTCTTCCCTTTAATATCTCAAAAACGGTAGAGAGCAACTAAAAACTAGTAAATATTAGTTGAGACAAAGATTTCGAGAGAAATAATTTTAAAAATGTTTTTCTTCCTAAATCTCAAAAACGGTACATGGCAGCTGAAAACAGGTAAATATTAGTGGAAACCTAACTTTCGAGAAAAGAATTTGAAAAAATTTTCTAGGTTCCATGATCTCAAAAACGGCAGATAGCAGCTGAAAAGTAGTAAATATTAGTGTAAACCAAAATTTCCGGAGAAAAAATTCAAAAAAATTTTTTAAATTTTAAATCTCAAAAAGGGTACATAGCAAATAAAAACTAGTAAATATAAGTGGTAACAAAAATTTGCAAAGGAAAAATTGAAATTTTTTTTTTTCAAAATCTCATAAACGGTACATAGCAACTAAAGTTGGTAAACATAAGTGGAAACCAAAATTCCGAGAGAAAAAAATAATACAATTTTTTTTCTTGAAAATCACAAAAACGGTGCATAGCAACTAAAAACTCGTGAATATCAGTCAGTGGAAACATAAATTTCGAGAGAAAAAATTGAAAAAAAATTTTTTTCCGAAAAATCAAAAACGGTACATAGAAACTGAAAACTAGTAAATATTTGTAGAAAAAAAATTTTTAGAAAAAAAATGGGAAAATTTTTTTTTTTTTTTTTGATAACTCAAAACCGGAACACAGCAACTAAAAAATCGTAAATATAAGAGGAAACCAGAACTTCGAAAAAAAAAATTGAGAAAATTTGTTCCCTTTCAAAATAAAAAAAACTGTACATAGCAGCTGAAAACTGGTAAATATTATTGAAAACCAAAATTTTGAGAAAGAAAATGGAAAAAAAATTTTTTCTATAAAATATCAATAACGGTACGTAGCAACTAAGCTTGTAAATATTAGTGGAAACCAAAATTTCGAGAGAAAAAATTGAAAAAATGTTTTTTCTTTAAAAATCTCAAAAACGGTACATAGCAGCTGAAAACTAGTAAATATTAGTGAAAACCAAAATTTCGAGAGAAAAAATTAAAACAATTTTTTTTCTTTCAAAATCTGAAAATTGTTACATAACAAGTAAAAACTACTAAATGTCAGTGGCAACCAAGATTTCGTGAGGAAAAAATAGAAAAAATTTTTTCGATTCAAATTTTAAAAAACGGTATATAGACACGAATACCTACTAGTTTTTAGTTGCTATGTACCGTTTTTGAGAATTTGAAACAAAAAAAAAATTTTTCAATTTTTTCTCTCGAAATTTGGGTTTCCATTAATATTTACTAGTTTTTAGCTGCTATGTATCGTTTTTGAGATTTTAAAGGAAAAATTTTTTTCAATTTTTTCTCCCGAAATTTTGGTTCCCACAAATATTTACTAATTTTCGGCTACTATGTACCCTTTTTGAAATTTTAAAGGAAAAGGATTTTTTCCATTTTTTCTCTCAAAATGCTGATTTCCACTAATGTTTACTTCTTTTTAGTTGCTATGTAGTGTTCTTGGGATTGTGAAGAAAAAAAATTGTTTTCAATTTTTTCTCTCAAAGTTTTGGCTTCCACTAATATTCATTAGTTTCTAGTGTCTACGTACCGTTTTTTAATATTTTAAAGGAAAAACAATTTTTTAAAGTTTTTATCTGGACATTTTGGTTTACACTAATAATTACCAGTTTTCAGCTGCTATGTACCATTTTTAAAATTTAAAGGAAAAAGATTTTTCCAATTTTTTTTTTCAAAATTTTGATTTTCACTAATGTTCTCTAGTTTTGAGTTGCCATGTGCTGTTCTTGGGATTTAGAAGGGAAAAAAATTTTTTCAGTTTTTTCTCTCGAAATTTTGGTTTCCACTAATATTTACCACTTTTCATCTGCTATGTACCGTTTTTGAGATTTTTGAAGAGCAACAACTTTTAAAATTTTTTTTTTTGAAATTTTGGCTTCCACTACTATTTACAAGTTTTTAGTTGCTATGTACCTTTTTTGAGATTTTGAAGCAAAAACAATTTTCTCAATTTTTTTTCTCGAAATTTTGGTGTTCCTTAATATTAATTAGCTTTGTTGCTATGTAACGTTTTTGAGATTTTAAAAGAAAAAAATTTTTTTCAATTTTTTCTCTCAAAATTTCGGTTTACACTAATATTTTTCAGTTTTCAGTTGCTATGTACTGTTTTTGAGATTTTGAAGGAAAAAAATGTATTAAAATTTTTTTATTGAAATTTTGAATTTCACTAATATTCACCAGTTTTTAGTCGCTATGAACCTTTCTTGAGATTTTGAAAGAAAATAAATTTTTTCAATTTTTTCTCTCGAAATTTTGGTTTCGACTAATATTTACTATTTTTTAGTTGCTATGTACTGTTTTTGAGATTTTGGGAGAAAAAAAATTTTTTCAATTTTTTCCACAAATATTTCGTTTCCACTAATATTTACTAGTTTCTAGCTGCTATTTAGCGTTTTTGAGATTTTGATTTAAAAAAAATTTTTGCATTTCTTCTCTCAAAATTTGGTTTCCACTAATATTTACTAGTTTTTAGTTGCTATATACCGTTTTTGAGATTTAGAAAGAAAAAAATTTTTCCAATTTTTTCTCTAGAAATTTTGGTTCGACTAATATTGACTAGTTTTCAGTTGCGATGTACCGTTTTTAAGGTTTTGAAGAAAAATAAAATTTTTTAATTTTTTCTCTAAAAATTTCGGTTTCCACTAATATTTACCAGTTTTCATCTGCTATGTACCATTTTTGAGATTTTTGAAGACAAAAAACTCTCTTAATTTTTCTATTTAAAATTTTGGTTTCCACTAATATTTACGAGTTTTCAGCTACTATGTACTGTTTTTGAAATTTTGAAGGAAAAAGATTTTTTCAATTTTTTTACTCGAAATTTTGATTTCCACTAATGTTTTCTAGTTTTGAGTTGCTATGTACTGTTCTTGGGATTTTGAAGGGAAAACAATTTTTTCAGTTTTTTTTTCTCGGAATTTCGGTTTCCACTAATATTTATTAGTTTTTAGTTGCTATGTACCGTTTTTGAGGTTTTGAAAAAAAAATTTTTTTTCAATTTCTTCTCTCGAAATTTTGGTTTCGACTATTATTTACTAGTTTTTAGTTGCGATGTACCGTTTTTAGGGTCTTAAAAAACAACAAATTTTTAAAATTTTTTCTCTTGAAATCTCGGTTTCCACTAATATTTACTAGCTTTTACTGGCAATATAACGTTTTTGAGATTGTGAAGGAAAACAAATTTTTTAAATTCTTTTTCTAAAAATTTTGTTTTCCACTAATATTTACTAGTTGTCAGTTGCTATGTACCGTTAATGAAATTCTGCAGAGACAACAATTTTTTTAATTTTTTCTCTTGAACTTTTGGTTTCCACTAATACTTACCAGTTTTCATCTGCTATGTACCGTTTTTGAGATTTTTAAAAAGCCACAACTTTTTTAATTTTTCTTTTTGAAATTTTGGTTTCCCCTAATATTCACTAGTTTTTAGTTGCTATGTACCTTTTTTCAGATTTTAAAGGAAAAACAATTTGCTTAATTTATTTTCTCAAAATTTTGGTTTTCACTAATATTTACTAGCTTTGTA
>JAUELO010446225.1:0-13665 GCA_032357855.1 Amphibolips quercusostensackenii | reverse complement strand
TTTGGCCTCAATTCAGAACCACCTTCGCTCGGAAACAAACTTTTAGTTTATCTTTATATGGTGATTTAGATTTTACAGAATGTTGTTTCTTTCTGCTGAAATATTTTGATTTTGTTGCTTATTTACTTCTGTACTGCAAACCTTCAATTATGCTACACATTATACATGCTACTTTGTGCATTATAATAATTATTATCGAACTACGTAGAAATATTTTATGATTTGATACGTTTGGACCGGATTTTTTTTCACATATTGCACACTCACACTTTTTTCACTTTTTTCGTCAAACAAACCGTGCACATTTTGCAGGTGACGAATCAAAAACTTTTTAAAAATTAATTCAGTGTCAAAAAGATGCTAGCTAGCCATGATTTCAAAGAAGCACCGAGCACAGACAAATTTCACAGAATATCAAGCTTTTTATGATTCAAAATATGTGCCGGCTGTGCGCAGACGCGCGCAACCTACCATAGCAAAGAAAACCGATCTTGCCCGAGGAGAAAAATGCTTCGGCCTCGGCGTGCTCTTGATCCGCTCGTTCGGGTTAAGTATAATCCTCTAATTAAACCGCCGCATCTTAGAACGGAATACAGAATATTTCTCGAAGAGTGGAAGGGTTCCCGAACGTCGCTTAAGATCAAGCGGCTGGGGACCCCCCACAGTTTTCAAGAAATATTATATATCCCGTTCTACGATGCGGCGGTTCAATTTGTAGAGAAAATTCTCTGAGATCAGAACTTGCGCATGCCGAGTCAATCAAGCGTAATAACCTAACTTGTTTAGTGTCGGTTGGCTTTTTTTGGTTGCTTTCGGTGGATTTCCAAGAAAGCAGTGAATTATTATACTTTTAAAAAATGGATTAAGAGCTGATTTCTCTGTTAAAAAAATTTGTATTTCAGCATGTATGTGCAGTCGTTCGGAAGTAAGTACACTTTTAGATTATGCATTTCTTTGTGCATGTGCCGTAAAAATTTTATGATTTCTTCATTGCAAACGCTTTTTTCTGTATTTCCATATACCAATACTCGCGTGCATTTCTTTTTTACGTTTGTTATTCTTTCTTTTTAGAAAACAACGTATAAAGTGCTAAACAATTTAAAAAAATGGAAAAAATTCCGCTTCTATTATAAGTTTTGTTAGAACAGTTAGACTCCATAAAATACAATAAAAAGTTTCGTCACTGCGTAATTGACCGCGTAATCGGACATTGGGTTACGACGAATTTTGATGGATTATGGCAAAGTTTCGCGTGATAAATAAAAAATTAAAAAGCCTAGAATACAAATCTATAGCAAACTTTTCCAGGCTCCAAATTTCTGGTCCGGAAGATCTTTTTACCGGGAAATTTTGCCGTCATAACCTATAAAAATTAGGTCTGAACGCCCACCTGTCACTGGCCAAGAAAGTATGTGTATAATCATACTGCAACCCGTTTTCATAATGGCAAATTAAGATTTTGATTACAAATTAATTTTTGAATCAGTTGTTAGCTTACCTGCAAAGAAAGTAAATTACATAAATTATCGCGAATTTTGCCGTAACCCAAACACCGATTACGGCAAATTTCCCCGTAACCATGTACTCAACCATATGTGTTTTTCAATTAGTGTAACAATAAGTAAATGTCTATCAATATATTAAATTCACTATATATTATTTGTTTAATAATATAGAATGAAAGTATTTAAGTGACACAGACTTATCAGACTTCAGAAAACATCAGCTCAATGCACATAGTTGATAGTTTTAAAAGCACCAGCTCAGAAGGCAGATTAGGAACCAAAGTCTTGATGAATGTTGATACTCAGGTATATAATAAGGTCTTATTTTAAATTTCAATCATTCATATGAAATGTATTAGTCTTCTTAGCTTAGAAATTCAAAGAGTTGAGAACTTATCTTTGGTAGAAAAAAATTTAATTATTTTGTTAAAAATTTAACAATTGTGTTAAGAAGTCATAGATTTTGGTTAAAAATTGAATTATTGTGTTAAAAAATTAACTTTTTTATAAAAAATTCATATTTTGGATTAAAAATTCGTATTTTCCGGTTTAAAATTTAACTATTCAGTGAGAAAGTTAAGAATGTTTGTAACTTTACCTTCTTTTGTAGCAATTTAATATTTTTTAGTTGAGAATTCAACTATTTCAATGAAAATTCGTAGTTTTTTGTTAAATTATATGGTTTTTAACTTAAATTTAATATATATTTTTGGTTAAAATATCAACTATTAAATTCTTGTTCGAGAATTAATCTTTCTTAGTTGAAAATTTACCTGTTTAGTTGGAAATGTAATTATTTTCTTCAAAATTCCCATTTTTTGCTGAAATTTTATCTCTTTGTTGTAAATATTTAACTTATTTGTTAAAAAATTAATATTTTTTGGTTAAAACTTGTACTTGTTTTTTGGAAGAGTCGTCTTTTCAGGTTGAAATCGAACTATTTTGTTAGAAAATTTATCTATTTGGTTAAAATATATCTTTTAGTTAAAATTAAACTGTTTCGTAGAGAAATCGTCTTGTTGTTCCAAAAATTCAACAATTTTATTGTCAATTATTTTTCTCTTGATTGAAAAACCTTTCTCGGCTAAAGTTTTAACTGTTGTTGTAGAAATTTTATCACTTTCGATTTAAAATTTAATTATCTAGATAAGAAAATCAATTTTTCAGTTGAAAATAAACTTTTTCTTTAAAAATTAAACAATTCTGTAAAAAATTCACATTTCATTTTGAAAATTTAACAACTTTACGAAAATGTTTTTTCGTTCTTGACTAAAAAATCTTTAGTGGTTAAATCTGTTTTAGTTGAGAATTTCAATATTTAGTAGAAAATAAGCTGAATTTATATTAATATCAAATTTTGTTGGTTAAAGTATCAACCAAAAATTTTTCAAGAGATCTCTTTTTGATGAAAATTTAATTATTTGGCGGAAAGTTAAACAACTTTGTTAAAAATTCATCATTTTAGTTGAAATTAATCTATGTAGTTGAAAATGTAACTATTTTGTTAAAAATTCGCTTTTGCTGGATAAATAGAACCGTTTTTTATTTTAAATGAATATATTTTTTTATTAAAATATCAACTATCAAATTCTTCGTTGAAACTTTATCTTCTTTTGTTAGAAATGGAACTACTTGTCTGGAAATTGCAATCTTTGCTGAAAATTAATTTTTTTTGTTGAAAATTTTTTAATTTTTTTGTATAAAGTAATTTTTTAACTGTTGATTAAACTATTGCAGATGAAAATTCGTTTTTTTTGTGAAAATTAATTTTTTAAGTGAAAATTAGACTAGTTTTTTTTCGTGGAACTTTTTTTTTGAAACTTTATCTTCTCTCGTTAAAAATGAAACTACTTGGTTGGAAGTTAAAATCTTTGATAAAAATTTATTTCTTTTGTTTAAAATTCTTTCTTTTTTTCCGTAAAAAAGTAACTTTTTAGCTGTAAATTAAACGGTTACAGATGAAAATTCGTTTTTTTTTAATTAATTTTTTCAAGTAAAAAAAAAACTAGTCCAGTTGAATATTTCATGATTATATGGCATATGAGGTCAACTACAGTAATGACTGGGAATGTCTCACGCATAATGACCTTTTCTCACATTATATACGTAAAATCGTAATTCTACTACGAACTGATCTCAAAAACCAATATCATTTTTATTGTGCGTTAAGCATTACAAAAAGCTTTTTGAAAAAAGATGTAGAGAAGTAACGAAAAGATTGATAGGTTAAATTTTCATTTTATAAAAAAGTATGTTGTGGTTAAAGTTTCAAAAAATTATATTTTCGATAAATTTAAAATAATCAGATTAGTTCACATAATAAAATTATTTTCTATTTAAAATAATTTATTTTGGTTTCTTTTGTGAAAGTTTTGAAAATTTTTAAATTATTTTATGCAGCTGAATTTGCTTTGCGAAATTTTTGTGAAAAAGAAAAAAATTGCAATGCAATATAACCTCAAAATTTGCTTGTGATTTAAAGAACTGACAAAACAATTTTATATCTAACCAACTAATTGAATCATTTTTAAATTTAACAGCAATATAATTTCTGAAACTTTAACCTCAAAAGACTTTCTTTAGAAAATGAAACTTGAGCCTCATCAATTTTTTCTTTACTTCTCTACATCTGTTTGAAAAGATTTGATAATCTTTAATGCAAAACAAATATAATCTTAATCAGACGTCGGACCTGATTCGAAATGCTTTAAATAACAACAAATATCAATTAATGAATAGATTGAATAAAAAGAAAAAACCCACACGCATCAAGTATAAGAATTAGTCAATAAATTGTATGAATACTATTTTATCAAAAATATATATGTATTTATTTTTTAAAAAACCTATTCTATAATCTATCATATGTAGAAGTAGATAAAATACTCTTCAAATAAGAGAATTGCATTCAAAACGGATTAGAAGGTCCTCTTCAATTGAGAGAATTTTTTCTCTTTCTTCAAGAAGATACTCTTGATTTGAGAATAATCTTCTTTGAGAGAAAACAATCCTCTTAAATAAGGAGGAATACTTTTCACACCATACTATAGAGAAAAAAATGCATCAAAATAAGAGGAATCCTCTTAAACGATGAATATTTTTTTTTTTTTTGGTAAAGTAATGTGTAAGGTCGGTTAGGTGACAGGGTTAGTTTGATCAGGGTACGGGGTAAATTAGCTAGGTTTCAGGATTAGGTCGGCTGTGATACAGGCTAAAATTGCCTAGGCTACGGGATGTGGTCAGCTAGGGTACAAGAAGAAATCGGCTAAGATACCGGGTGATGTTAGCTAAGGTACGGGGTAAAGTTGACTAGGATTGGGGTAACGTCAGCTAGGATACGGGGTAAAATCTACTACAGTGAAAAATAAGGTTAGCTACACTATGGTTCAAAGTTATCTAGAGAACCTGGTGAAATGAGCTTGCGTACGGGATATAGTCAGAGTAAATGAGTACGTCGGACAGCCACTCGATCGAAACTATAAAGAGCTTCTGCCCGGGGTTGCAAAACCCTAGAATACAGAAAGAGAAAGAATACAACTTGCAAATCCTCTTCATTCTTTTTTATCATCCGCCTATTCTTAAGTTTGATTTTTTCAATCACAGTAAAAAAAACACCTGCAGAAAAAACCTGCGAACGTGTCAGTGTTTATTTAAAGTAGTTTCGTGGAGAAGATAAATGTTCTATATTTCCATTTTTATTTTATAGGCTATACCAAAGAAAACTTCTATTTGAAGTTTTTTTAAGAGTCATAACGTGGTCAGACAGATCGACAGACAGACATGTTCGTAAAAACAATTTTTTCTGCTTAGGGTGTTTTAAAACGTCGTGAATTGACGAAAACTGAAAAGGTTCAAATCCACAAAAATAATGAGAATGTAACACAATTTTTAAAAGTTGAGTTCGTTAACTTACTCCCGTTTCTTATTTTGCTTAAGTAAATTGAATTAAGAGACTTAAGAGCATGTGGTTCAAATTTGAAAATTGGATTCTGTGTGTCTTGAATTTGCACGAACTTTCTATTTGAATTTGAGGTTTGGATGTGGAAGAATTTGGATGCTGTATGATGCTTTGTATTCATCAAGTACCTTATTAAGGATTCTCGTTCTAGTTACATTATATGATCCTATAAAAGCATCCTGACTTGCATATTCCATAAAAATAGAGGTCATTTCTACTTCATACAAACTTTAGAATTCACAGACGCTAAATCAACTTCGCAGCTTTTCTAAGAATATCAAGAGGAATTTGATTATCCAACACACTTTCTAGAATAGTTTGCTGATTTTACTTTCTTATAGAGAGAATTTTGTAAAGAGCTACATTTTAAAATCTACTCTTTTGACATATTTCGATATAATTGGACCCCAAGAGTTTGAGATAGATCTTTTTTATGTGAGAGAAACTTTTTAAATTTATAATCCAGAGAGAGAAATCGATTTTCTAAACTAGGTATTATGAATGAAAATTTAAAGAGTTTAAGCATTTTCAAAATTTCGTAAAACATTCTTTTCTGAATTTAAAATTTCTATGTGGGACTGCTCGTCGTGCTTAGAAACTCGAACAATTTATCCTTATGAATTTCTTCGCTAACAAAAAACTTTAGAGTTATGACATTTTCAATATTTAAAAAATCGTACATTAGCATTTTAACTCATACAACAAGCAATTAAACGCTTGTCTATTAAAAAATTGGTAATAAAACGTTTTTACCAATTTTTCGGATGTGTGTGTGTATGTCACACTTTTTGTAAACATATAATTAAAAAACAGTTGCAAATAAATTTCCAAAATGAAAAGGTCTTATTTTTATAGCTAATATCTGTAAATTGACCGAAGGATTTCTGAAAATATTAATTGCATTTTTTCCTAGCATTTCGTAATACTTTCAAAATCGGTTTTTCATGGTAAAACTTTTTTTATAACATATTTCAAAATAATGCAATAACGGAAAAGATTCCGTGATTCTAGGCAAATCGACTGACCTATAATATTAATACACTTTATTGAAGAGTAAGGAAGTTAAGCTCTTTTGTAATATCTAATACATCTGTTGTAAACAGAGAAACTTTTTTGATTCATATAATTTAAAGTTGATGCATGAATAAAAAAGACTTTCTGATCATAAATTTTTAAATAAAATAAGTCTGACAATTTTTGTGAAAAAAATCATAAATTTGGGAAAGGGATAGGGTGCGGCAGAATTTCCCCCTTCCCTTTTTGAGCTTGAAAAATTACTACTTTAAATACAAAATTTAATTTTCATTATTTGTCATTGTATTAAAAATTTTTTTTGTATAATTTTGTAATTTTTTATTTAAGTAAAATCCCATTCTTAAGTTAATCAGAATGAAAAAAATTGTTTCCTAACATTTCGTTATACACTAAAAATCGGTTTTTCATAGTAAAACTTTTTTCATTAACATAATTTAAAGTTTATACAAGAACATAAAAGATTCCTTGGTTTAAGGCGAATCGATTGACTTATAATATTAATACATTTTATCAAAGAGTGAAGAAGTTATGGTCATTTATATTTAATTAAAAATATATCTTCACAGCGAAAATGTTCTCATTGTTATAATTTGAAGTTAGTGTGAGAATAGAAAAGATGTATTGATTCAAGACAAATTTATTGACCTATAATGTTGATACATTTTAATGAAGAGTAAAGAAGCTATATAGTAATGCATAAAGTTTGAAAATACGGTTTTTTTTTAGTTCAAATTTTTTTTATTAACATAATTCAAAGTTGATGCAAGAACATAAAAGAATCCTTGGTTTGAGACAAATCGATTGACTTATAATATTAATCCATTTTATTAAAGTGCAAGGAAGCTATGGCCATTTATATTGTATTGAAAATCGATTTTCAAAGTAAAAATGTTCTTATTCTCATAACTTAAAGTTGATGTAAGGATAGAAAATATGTGTGAATTCGAGACGACTCGATTGACCGATAATGTTAAAACAGTTCATTAAAGAGTAAGAAAGCTATGGTAATGCGTAAAATTCGAAAATGCGGTTTTTTATAGTAAAACTTTTTTTATTAATAAAAGTCAAAATTTGTGCAAAGACATAAAACATTTCTTTGCTTGAGACTAATCGATTGACCTATAATATTAATACATTTTATTAGAGAGTGAGGAAGTTATAGTCATTTATATTATATTAAAAATCAATTTTTATGGTAAACATTTTTTCAGACGCATAATTTGAAGTTGATATAAAAAATAGAAAGGATGTATTTATTCGAGACGAATCGATTGACCTATATTATTGATACATTTTATTAAAGAGTGAGAAAGCTATAGTAATGCATAATATTAAAAAAACGGCTTTTTATAGTAAAATTTTTTTTATAAACATAATTAAAAATAATGCAAGAACGAAAAAGATTCCTTGATTCTAGGCAAATCGATTGACCTGAACATTAATACACTTTATTAAAGAGTGAGAAAGTTTTGCTCTTTTGTAATATCTGAAACATCGGTTGCGAACAGAAAAACTTTTTTGACTCATATATTTTAGAGTTGATGCATGAATAAAGAAGACTTTTTAATCATAAATTTTTATTAAAAATAAGTCTGACAATTTTTGTGAAAAAAATCATAAAGTTGGGAAAGGGATAGGGTGCGACAGAATATCCCCCTTCCCTTTTCCAGCTTGAAAAATAACTATTTCAAATTCAAAATTCAATTTTCATGATTTTTTATTGTATTTAAAAAATTAAAAAAATTAAAAAATTTAAACATTGTATTTAAAAAATTAAAAATCACTAATGCTTCCTTTATAAAGAAGCAAATCCCTTTGCTAGTGGGAAGCAAAGTGCTCGTAAAATAAGCACCATAAATAAAGTGTAAACACTCGAGCTCAAATTTACAGCCAGTTTTAAAAGATATCAAAAATACAAATTTTGATCGCACTAAAAATAATAAAAAATCAAAAGTAACATTTTTCGGCTTAACTATGCAAGATACAAAAAAAAATGAATTGACAAAAATTGTGTACTTGAAAAAAGGCAACATTGTAAATTTAGAAATAAGATTTTTGGACAAACCACACAGGCTACTAAAAAGCAATAATAAAATACAAGTTGTTTTCCCAAAAAAATTTTGAAAATTGATTGATGATGATTTTTTTATGGAACGCGCAATTTTGGTTTTAATCGAGAAAAATAAAGCTAAGAATAAAAGAATGAAATTTTTCTACAAAGGACACAAGCTATAAGAAACATGAACAGACAAAAATTGCTCATTCAAAAAGAGCTACAAATTTGCTATTAGTCATTTTTCAATCGGTGCGTAGTTTTTGTGTTAATTGTAAAAAATAACATTTAAAATGAAAAAATATAATTTTTTTTCAAAACGATACAAGAGATGACAAAAATTAAAAACACAAAAGTTGCTTACCCAATGAGGAGCTACAAATTTATTATTAGTAATTTTCAGATAGGACAAGAAGATTTTCTTTTATTCGTAAAAAGTAAGATCAAAAAAATACAAAATTAAATTTTCAGAAAAACGACACAGGAGACAAAAAAAAATTAAGGCAAAAGTTTTTTTTACCAGAAAAAATGTACAAATTTGTTGTAAACTCAAGTTATAAAAATTAATTAAAAAAAAAAAATAACCCTTTTGCAAAAGTACACAAGCTAGAATAACATTTTATTTAACAAAATTTGTTGCTTAAATTAAATCTAAAATTTTTTTTTAGAATCACTTTACGCTAGAATGTGTATTTTTAGTTTAAATCGTCAAAAATAACATTAAAAATAAGCAAGTTGAACTTATTAAAAAACGACAAAAGTTGCAATAAAATGTTCAACAACAATATTGTTTTTGATAGGATGCGCACTTTTTTAAATAATTAAAATTAAACAATGAAAATACGTATCTTTTTATACTAATGCAAATTATAAATTGTGATAATTAAAATTTATGAAAATGACACATTTCTTAGGGGAGCTAAAAATGAAATTTAATGCAAAATAAAAAACAAATATAACAAAAATCATGATAAATAAAATTTATACTTTATTTTGTAATATCTAAATCAGGAATCGCAGGCCAAGATTCGCATTCACCAAATGAAAGTTGTTGATGCTTCGACCTTTATTTTTAAAAGGTCTGTCTACAAATGTAGGGAAAATAAAAATACTAAGCGCGTAAAGAAGACCGGACGATGAGAATGTGCCCGCACAGCGGATAGTTTTTTTATTTTCTTTTTAAATGAATTTCATAGTTGGATTTCGAAAACGTGGAAAGTTTATTTTTTGGCAAAAATTATTTTTTGTCACTTTGTCCAATATTTAAAAGTATTTATAACTTATATGAAAAAGACACACATAGAGCAGGCTGCTGGGTAGAAACTGCGCTTCAAGATGTTGTGGCAAAGTTGGAGTAGCAGTTCAAACATAAGGGGCCTTTCAGGCGCCGAATTATATAATTTTATTTGCGTATTGGTTATTCATATTGTTCTTTGCAAGGCTTCTAAGGAAACCCTTGTAGGTCTCTATTGTTTTTTATCAGAGCTCTAATTTTAAAGGATACTGCCTTTTATTTAAGCTCACAGTAATCGATAATCTACGTTCAATGTTTTTAAGAAATTCCTCTTTAATCATAAGGTTAGAAATTTTTTTGATTATTTTTGATTTAATAAAAAATGGAATTAAGCCAATGCACTAACTATTATTCCTGCGTATTTTTGACCGCACAGGAATTTAAATCCAAATTAAAAAGATTACGTGCATGTCCCTGAAGATTTCTCGACCAGCTGATTTTTTTACTTTTGGACAATAATTTAGTGGTTAATTTCTACTGTCAACTATCAATAAAAAACATATTGTACCGAATTCTACACATGCTACACGCTGTGTGACAATTGAAAGGGTCCTCATCAACGTATTCAGGGAGCGTCAGTTTAAATTCTAAAACAGGTAGAGCAAATGTCCCGAAATCACCCCATATTGTCCTATATTTTGTATTTCTTCCTGCTGACACTTTAAATAAAATCTCTACAAAAATTGAATTTGCCATATTTTATAGACATGTTGTAGTTTCTTTTAATATGCAACTTATATATCAGTGTGGTTAACGCGCGCTACGTTAAAATACATAAAAATGGGGCGTGAGGAGCCTACTGGACAATCCTTGGTTTCATCTGGAATCAATGGGATAATCCTACCACTCTCCATGCTTATTTTTGCCTGTCCTTTAGACTGAATGCGAGGACAATAAGCATTTATTCCAGCAAAAACTTTACTACTTTCCAATATTGCAAAGGCGTTACCATCGATTGATGATAGTACAATTTGTTCTTGTGTTGGCATGAGTAGAAATACATTGTTGATGCGGATTTTTAGCAGGAGTAATTTAAAGAAATTGAAGTTGGTCAAGTTCATATTCGCGACCGTCTAGAGAAGAAATACTGGTAGGTTGAGCAATGCGATCAGCAAGAAGAGACGTGGACCTGTCATGAATAGGTTGATTGGCACGAGAATGTTGTCCGTCAGAAGAAGAAAAAGAAGACGGTCCGCTGCGATGAACACCAGGAATGAGTTCGCCATTAGGTAAAAACTCGAACGGCGAACTTAGCTCTATGAGAAGAAACAGAGAATTATATTTTTTAAGGTGGGGCTAACCAGGCAGTAGTAGGTGATTCAGGTTATTTTAGAATATGCCAAAAATTTGGTTCTCTAGCATTAACCAGTGGTAAAATGGATTTGCAAGAAGCCCTGCCTAATGCACAGCTTCCTTTAAATTTACGTAACTATCACAACCTATATACTTTTGAAGAGATTAATAAATTTGTTTTGATTTAAGATTAAAATGAAAATTAATTTAGTGCAGGCTCCGTCGGCTTTGCTTCGAAGTGTTTTTCACCTGTCCCACGGTCGACACTGTCCTTTTTCAGCACACTAAACTAACAGCCGCGCTTCTTAGAGAAAGAGAACCGGATCTAGTATAGCTGTCCTTTCTTGGCTTAAGGTTTCCAAGGCAGATCCTTAAAATACACCGCAAGCAGCTCCGGCAGTGCTAGCAACATTGTAATGCCGACACGAGGCGATGTTCGTAGAGCTCCCTCTTGGTATTAATCGAAGTACTGAGAGCAAGTTTGGCAAACGCACTCATGCTAAACGTCTCGAGCATCCAACTCTAACTAATTTTGTCTCTATATTCTGCTACTAGGACAAATGACGTAGACCAAGTAAGCATTTTAGGAACTAACTCTCCAGCAAGATCATGATTGGAGCGCGCGCGGTCCACACCAAAGGCGTGTTCTCATTGGCCATCACTGACTATCGGAACAAACAAGCCTGCCGGAAGAATCAGCGCGGCGTGGCATTCGGTTGTTCTCGTTCAAGCTGGGTCAACTTCTATGGTCAAAAAAGGCAACGTCACGGACTAGGGCGCGCGGTCCAGAAGGCATAGAGGGGTACAGAAATAGTTTAGTGCCAGACACAGATGGCGTTCGCGTATTTCTGAAACTTGAGCGCGGGGTGCAGAGAAAGCACCGGCCACATACTTTGTCGCCATATTGCAATACTTCGTGGACGACCCAAACAGTGTTATCGAATGTATTAAGTGAATCTATTGAGAGATATACTTGATCACGTATTATTTTAGACTGCAAAACTTATTTTGAAATTTACTAACATCTTATTGCTTTAACTTTTAATCTCATTTTCTCATTTTGATCATTTAAGGGTATAGCGTACTGTAACTTCAGGTCGACGATTTGGCGACAGTAGCAAAATAAAGTATTAGAGAAATTTTAAATAAGCATGAACTATTATTTATCATTTATCATTTTACGTTATTTATTTGCTTTATTTTGCATTTATGATCTTTTTCCTTGAAATAATAAAATACCAGCGCACACAAGAGCAATATATACATGCACACATGCTATAACATATGGACGCTGACTTAGTTTCACTGCCCGACACAGATGGCGACACGAGTCTTTAACTTGTGTCGCATAGTTTTGAATGAATATTGTACAAAAATAATAATGATGGATTTTGCTAAAGCTGAATACGTATCAAAACTGCAGGTATGTCTTTCTGATTCCCGCAATCACTTTGGCGGGATTTCCAAACGCGATAATTCTTGATCAATCTTAAAGAGAAATACCGCAGAAGTAATCCGCTATTTTAAGTGCTTTCTGTGCGCGATTGACTTATACAAAGGCAATTTAAATTCGACATATTTGTTGGAAATTCAAGATGTTTTGTCTTCGCATTTGATTAATTTTTCCTAAATCAAACGGTATTATTGTCGTCGTGTTTTCCCTTTTGTTATAGTTTGTAGAATACAATTCTGAACTCAAAATGGAGCACGTGGTTGTCAAATTTTATTGTAACTTGAATCAGATGTTGGGGTCTACCACGTGCCTTTAAAATAGTGAAATTGGGAAATTCAAGATTACAATTTTAATTTTTTTTTATCACTAAAACTTTTTTCATGTTGACTCCAAAACAGACTTTAATACATAATATTTTAATGGAAATGTTATGATAGAAAAGTATTTGATTTCTACATGTTTAGGATTCGATATAACAGTCTATTTAATTGACTGATAGATTTGTAAGGTTCGTTTGATTGAAACGTACAGGATTTTTATCAGATCTGAAGTAGAATTTATTCGAAAAAGTTCATTTGCTTTAATACTATAGAATTTCTAACAAGTTTTTGTATATAATATACAATAATAACGCTCTTATTTTTTTCAGTAGTTGATCCAAATTATTAAAAATATCTTAGTGCTGATTTTATCATTAGCTTTATTTACCGCATTTTTCGCGGTCCATGACGTATTTTGCATATACAACGCATGACCCAGGTAGATAAATGTTTAAACAATGTAATGCGAATAAGGTAACGATCTATATGAAGTCTTAAATAAAGTGAATGTAGACTGGCCATTTGACGCACTTCTTTTATATCAAAATTTATTACCTATTGATCATTTTTTAAACTTTTTTGTATGTAAACTTTATAGAAATGTTTTTTTAAATTGTAGATATAGTAGCGTATTATATTTACCAATAAAATTAAGGATGAACAGTAAAGTAAAGACCAGAGTGTAAACGATTTCCATTTTTTGCTATTGTGGAAAAAACTGATTAATGTGTTTAAAAAATTATAGTTAACAGAG
>JAUELO010446213.1:0-13666 GCA_032357855.1 Amphibolips quercusostensackenii | reverse complement strand
TTTGTCCGACATATTGGATCCTCCATTTTATATTTTTTAAATTTCCAAAATTTGACTCTAAATTTGTATTCAGTGACCCCAAAAACCATGTGTGCATGAAGTTTCAACCAATCCATATGTAAGGAAAAATGTATGCTTTAAAGGGTTAAAAGAATACCTCTTTTACTCTGTTTTCAGGAAAGTTTTCCATTTTTTGTTTAAATGCGAACTGAATTAATAGAACTCAATAAGAAAAATCAACTATTTGAGGTTGGAAGTTAAATCCTTTTAACTGAAAAATCTACAATTATATTTTTGGTTCAAAATTCATCTCTTTTGATAAAAAATTTTTACTTTTGGATTTAAAATTCATCTTTCATGGTTGAAATTTAATTATTTTAATATTAAAAAAGGCGATCATATTTTTGGTGAAAAATTCTACTATATGTTTGAAAATTTAATTATTTTCCTGAAAATTCACATTGTTTGGTTGGAAGTTAATTATTCTAAATTGAATAGTCTACTAATATATTTTTAGTTCTGAATTAATCTCTTTTGTTTAAAACTTGTACTTTTTAGTTAAAAATGGCATTATTTTGTTGAAAATTCCATTAGTTTGTTAAAATGTCATCGTTCTGTTTGAAAAATTGACCATTTTGATTGAAAATTCCTCCTTTTTGACAGAAAAGTCATCTCTCTGGGTTTAAAATTAACTTTTTGGCTAAAAAATTCTACAATTTAATTACGTTTTTTCTTCCTTAATTAAATTTTTTGTTTTAAATTCAACTTTTTTGCTGAAAATTTAATTATTTTCTTAAAAAGTAATATTTTGTAGTTGAAAGTTAATTATTATAAATTGAAAAGTATACTATATTTTTCATTCGGAACTCATCTGTTGGTTAAAAATTGTACTATTTGTTCGAAAATGTAAATATTTTGTTAAAAATTCAACCATTTTGTTTTAAAGTCATCGTTTTCCCTACCAAATTCAACTGTTGTCATTAAAAATTAATTTTTTTAATTGATAATTAACTGGTGTTGAAAATTAGTCTTTTCGTGTTCAAAAATGAACTTCTTTCTTGTAGAAAATTCTTCTTTTTGGCTGAAAAATTCTACAATTTGACTTAGTTTTTTCTTTCCTAATTAAATTTTTTTTTGTAAATTCAACTCTTGTTGAAAATTGAATTATTTTTTCAAAAAGTAATATTTTTTGGTTGAAAGTTAATTATTTTAAACTGAAAAGTCTACTATTATATTTTTTGTTAAAAATTGTACTGTTTGTTCGAAAATTTTATTTTTTGTGGAAAATTCGACTATTTTGTTTAGTCATCGTTTTTACTGTAAAATTCAGCTGTTTTTGTTGAAAATTCATTTTTTTTGGGGGTTGAAAATTGACTTTTTTTTTTGTTGAAAATTCGTCTTTTTCTGTTGAAAAATAAACTTTTTTTTGTGGAAAATACTTCTTTTTTGGCAAAAAAAATCGACTAAGCTAATTTTTTTTTGCAAATTCAACTCTTAAAAATTTAAATATTTTCTTAAAGTTATATTATTTGATTAAAGATTAATTATTTTAAATTCAAAAGTCTACTTATATATTTTTTATTCGAAACTCATCTCTTTTGGTAAAAAATTATACTATTTGTTCGAAAATTTCATTATTTTGTTGAAAATTCGACCATTTTGTTTCAAAGTCATCGTTTTTCCTCTAAAATTCATATTTTTTTGTTGAAAATTTCTTTTTTTTTTTAAATTCGCCTTTCTGTGTTGAAAAATGAATTTGTATAAAATTCGTCTTTTTGGATAAAAAAATCTAAAATTTAATTACATTTTTTCTTTCTGGATTAAAATTTTTTGTTGAAAATTTAATTATTTTCTTAGAAAGTAATATTTTTTTGGTTGAAAGTTAATTATTTTAAATTGAAAAATCCTACTATTATATTTTTGGTTCGGAATTCATCACTTTTGGTTAAAAACTATACTCTTTGTTTGAAAATTCCATTTTTTTTTTTAACATTCGTGTTTTTCGTTTGAAAATTAACTTTTTTAGGAAATTCGTGTTTTTGTGTTGAAAAATAAACTTTTTGTAGAAAACTCGTCTTTTTGGCTTAAAAATTCTGCATTTCGATTAAATTTTTTTCTTTCCCAATTTAAAAATCTTTCTTTGTTGGAAATTGAATCCTTTTGTTCGAAATTAATCTTTTTCGTATAAAAATTCATCACTTTTGGTAGAAGTTTAATATTTTTTGGTTTAAAAATTCAACTGTTTTGTAGAAAATTTGTATTTTTGATTTGAAAACTGAAGTATTTGGTAAAAGATGCACCTCATATTGAAGTTAATCTTTTTTTTTTTTTTAATTGAACTATTTTGTTAGTCATCTTTTATCGTCGAAAATTAAACTGCTTTGTTGAATATTTTCCTTTTTGGATTGAAAATTCATTATTTATGGTTAAAGTTTATTCTTTTAAATTAAAAAATCTGCTATGATATTTGTATTTAAAAATTTTACTATTTGGTTGAAAATTTAATTATTTTGTTGAAAAATTCATCTATTTTATTGAACTGTCACATTTTTTGGTTGAAAGTTACATATTTTTTATTAAAAAGTCTACTATTATATTTTTGTTTTGGAATTCATCTCTTTTAAGTCTAAACTTGTATTTTTTTTTGAAAATTTTAATGTTTTGTCGGAAATTTAACTATTTGTTTAAAAATACAACCTTTTTGTTACAAATTTTTCTGTTTTGATTAAAAGATCAACTGTTTGTAAATGTAACTGTTTTGTGGAACATTTGTTGTCGTGAAAATTCAGCTATTTTGGTAAAAATTGACTTTTGTTGAAAATTCGTCTTTTTGGGTTGGAAATTCATCTCTTTTTTGTAGAAAATTCATCATTTTGTTGAAAATGCAATTTATTTAAAAAAAAAAAGTATTCCCCTATTACTCATTTTGGGCTGTGAAGTCTGAATTCTAAAGTACCTGAACAGTCTTAAGGGTTTTAAATAAAAGCGAAAAAATTTTTCAATCTATTTAAGTGCAGTTTATAATTTCAAATTAAAAAAAAAAAAAACAGTTTCGAAAAAATGGCAGTTAAAGTTTGTTATTGCTATAGCAACGGGTGATAACCTATTTTCCAAACTGCTATCAAACCTAAAATCAATCAATTTAATAACATGTTTATTTGTTAGTGTACAATTTTTAACTATGAAAAATATGGGCCCTCCTCTGCGTAAGGTATATATTATATTTAAGAGAATTTTATTTTTGTCGTTTTGTCAAACTTTGTTTTTATAAGAAACACATTTTTTAATTTGATTTTTTGCTGCAATGGGTGACTTGTGTGAGCCTTTGAAATTGCACAGCCCGTTTTATTTACTAAAAAGATTTAAACCATTAACATGCTTTTTTTTAAACCCTGCCATTCAATTTTATTAACAGGCAAAGGGCGATTCTCAACAGAGTCATATGAGGAAGCGAGATTCGAACGGCGGAAAGTCTGAAAAACCAAAGGACGAGAAAGAAAAACCCAAAGATAATCATCACGAATCGTCAGTTGAGAAGAAGGAGAGTGTAGAAAAGAAGAAGGAATCAGAAGAAAAGGAAAAAGACACAAGTAATCCAACATTTTTGTTAGCTTTTTAAATTTTTGTTATTTTTTCTTTATTTTGTGATTTTTTTTTTTAATTTTGTGAAATTTTTTATGTATTTTAAAGTCATTGTGAAAGGGTTATTCCATTTTACTTCGCCAAAGTTGGCTGCAGCCTAATTTCGAAATTTTATTTTGAAAGTACAGGGGTGTAGAAAAATGTCTTAATTTTATATAACATTAGCAAAAGTGACTTTCATATAATATAATGGGCGAAAATTGCTGTTATTAAAATCACAGTATTTAGTTTTTTAAATTAAAAATTATTTTATGGAGTTGATTTTTTATCAGAGTTTTGCAATTTGAAATTCGTCACTGATTTTTTTTTCATTTTCGAAAAGGGTTGGTCCTGAGCCTTTTGCTAATGGTGAAGCAATTTTCAAAATGGCAAATTTAAAATTTGCAATATAAAATTTAATAACTATGGTCACTCATTTGTTGAAGATTTGTTTTTTTGTGTTGAAATAATTTTTTTTAACTGAAATTTAACTATTTAATTTTTGGTTAAAAAATTATGTTTTTTAATTAAAGATTCGTCTTTTTTGGTATAAATTTTGGTTGAAAATTCATCTCTTTGGTCGAACGTTAGTTTTTTTAAACGGAAAATATAACTATACCATTTTTGGTTGGCAATTTATCTTTTTTACTTTAAATTTCATGTATTTTGAGGAAAATTCGTCTTTTTGTAGAAATTTATCTCTTTGGTTAAAATTTCATTTTTTGGTGGAAAATTCATCATTTTAGTTGACTATTCATGAGTTTGGTTCGAAAATAAATTTTTCTAACTGGAAATTTAACTATTCCATTTTTGGTCGAATAGTTATGTTTTTTAACTGAAAATTCCTGTTTTTGGGTATAAATTAATGTTCTTGGATGGAAATTCATTCTTTTTATTTTTGCATACAAATTCGACTATCATTCCAATTGAAAATTCATAATTTTAGTTGAAGATGCATTAGTTTGTTTGGAAATTGATTTTCTTGTTTGAAAATACATATTTTCGGTTGAAAATTCAAGTATTCCAGATAAATATTATCATTTTAGTTGAAAATCCATCTTTTTGGTTTACAGGTAATTTTTAAAATAGAAATTAAACTATGCAATTTAAAAAAGTCCTTTGACTAATTGTTTTTTTTTAAATTGAAAATTTAACTATTCAATTTTTTGGTTGATAGTTTATCTTTTTTACTTAAAATGCATGTATTTTGTTGGAATTTCGTCTTTTTGTAGAAATTCGTCTTCTTGGTTAAAAATTAATTTTTTTAACTTAAAATTTAAGTATCATTTTTGGTTGAAAAATTATATTTTTCAATTGAAAATTCGTCTTTTGGTATAAATTAATGTTCTTGGATGAAAATTCTTTTATATATATAAATTCGACTATTCCAGTTAAATATTCATCATTTTAGTTGAAAATTCATCAGGTTGGTTATAAATTAGTTTTTTGTTTGAAAATTTATATTTTTCGTTGAAAATTCAAGTAATCCAGATAAATATTATTTTGGTTGAAAATTCATCTTTTTGGTTGAGAGTTAATTTTTTTTATTGAAAATTAATATTTTTAAAAATTATAATGTAACGATTCCAATTGACTATTCCATCATTTTGCTTGAGAATTCATCTTCTTTGTTAAAAATTCATTTTTTTTATTGTTGAAAATTCAACGAAGATTGATAATTTTAGATGAAAATTCATCATTTTAGTTGACTATTGATAAGTTTGGTCAAAAATTAATTTTTCTAACTGAAAATTGAACTATTCCATTTTTGGTTAAAAAATTATATTTTTGAATTGAAAATTCGTCTTTTTTGGTATAAGTTAATGTTCTTGGATGAAAATTAATTTTTTTTTTAAATAAAAATTGACTATTCAAGTTAAAGGTTCATTTTAATTGAAAATTCAACAGTTTGGTTTGAAATAAATTTTCTTAGTTGAAAATCCATGTATTTCAGATAAATATTATCATTTTAGTTGAAAATTTATCTTTTTTTTGCGAGTTAATTTTCTAATTTAAACTTAAACTATCCAATTAAAAAAAAAATTTTTTTGATCAGTTTTTTTTTATTAAAAATTATATATTTTTTAACTAATAATGTAACTATTTCAATTAAATATTTCATCATTTTAGTTGAAAATTTTTTTGTTGTTGAAAATTATTATTTTTTGCAACTGAAAATTTAACTTCAATTTTTTAGTTGACAATTTAACTTTTTTGCTTCAAAATTCATGTATTTTGTTGAAAATTCGTCTTTTTGTAGAAATTCATTTTTTTGGTTGAAAATTCAACTATTTCAGTTGAAGATTCATAATTTTAGGTGAAAATACATCATTCTAGTTTATTATTTATCAGTTTGGTTTGAAAATTAATTTTTTTTAACTGAAAGTTTAATAATTATTCCATTTATTATTGAGAACTTATGTTTTTTAATTGAAAATTCGTCTTTTTTGGTATAAATTAATGTTCTTGGATAAAATTTTTTTTAAGTTAGCCTATTCTAGTTAAAGATTCATAATTCTAGTGAGAAATTCGTCAGTTTGGCTTGAAATTAATTTTTTTGTTTGAAAATTCATGTTTTTGTTTGCGAATTCAAGTATTTTAGAGAAATATTATCATTTCAGTTAAAAATTCATCTTTTTGGGTAAAAATTAATTTTTTCACTCAAAAGTAAATTATTCAATTTTTTTGAATTAAAAAAAAATTAGTTGTTTTTTTTCCATTGATAATTGAACTAATAGAGAATTAATTATCTTCTTGTTTGAAAATTTATCTTTTTAGAGAAAAAAATGCTTGGTTGAAAGTTAAAATCTTTTGTTAAACATTCATCGCTTCAGTTGAAAATTCATCACTTTGAAAATTTAATTATTTTTTTGCAAATTAGTTTTTTTTTCGTTGATATTATATATATTTTTTAAAATTAAAAATTTAACTTCCAATTTATATCAATTCCATCATTTTAGTTGAACATTCATCTCTTTAGTTCAACGTTAATTTTTTAACTAAAAATTAACTATTTTATTTTTGGTTGAAATTTTTTTTTAAACTTAAACTATTTGGTTAAGAAATTGTCTTTTGTAGTTAAGAATTCTACTATTTCGTTCCAAATTATGTATTTTATTGAAAAATCATATTTTTTGGTAGAGAATTAATCCTCGTGTTTAAAAATTCATCTTTTTGGTTTAAAATTCAAGTATTGTTATTTATTCATCATTTTAGTTGAAAATTAATCTTTTCGGTTAAAAGATTAAAGGTTAAAGGTTAATTCTTTTGCTTAAAATTAATCTTTTTGGTTTGAAATTCATGTATTCCAGTTAAAGATTTATCATTTTAGTTGAAAATTAATCACTTTGGCTAAATTTTATTATTTTTTTGTGTTTGCGAAAGATTAGTTTTTGAACTTAAAATTTTACTATTACATTTTTGTTAAAAAAATGATATTTTTTAATTGAAAATTCTTTTTTTTATGTATAAATTAATGTTCTTGTATGGAAATTCATTCTTTTTTTTTTGTATGAAAATTCGACTATTATTCCAGTTAAAAATTCATCATTTTTGTCAAAAGTTCATCTGTTTGGTTGAAAATTTTTTTAACTGAAAATTTAACTATTAAATTTTTTTTTTGACAATTTATCTTTTTTACTTTAAAATTCATGTATTTTGTTGAAAATTCGTCTTTGTGTAGAAATTCATTGTCTTGGTTGAAAATTAATTTTTCTAACTGAAAATTTAACTATTCCATTTGTGGTTGAAAACTTATATTTTTTAATTGAAAATTCTTTTTTAGGTATGAATTAATGTGCTTTGATAAAAATTCATTTTTTTTTTCAATGAAAATTCGTCTATTCCAGTTAAAGATTCATCATTTTAGTTAAACATTAATCTATTTGGTTTAGAGTTAATTTTTTAAATCAAAATTAAACTATACAACTTCTTTTATCAGTTGTTTTTTTTTATTGAAAATTATTATTTTTTAAACTGATGTAATGAATTCCAGTTGAATATTTTTTTTGAAAATTCGTCTTTTTCTAGAAATTCATCTTCTTGGTTAAAAATTCTTTTTTTTTTTTTTTTTTTTTTAAAATTTAACGATTGTATTTAATTTTATTTGAAAATTCATAATTTCAGTTGACTATTCATCTGTTTGGTTGAAAATTAATTTTGCTAACTGAAAATTTTTTTATTTAATTTTTGGTTGAAAAATTATATTTTTTAATTGAAAATTTGTCTTTTTTGGTATAAATAATGTTCTTGAATAAAAATTATTATTTTAAAATCAAAATTCGACTATGCCAGTTAAAGATTCATCATTTTGGTTGAAAGTTCATCAGTTTGGTTGGAAATTAATTTTCTTGTTTGAAGATTAATGTTTTTGGTTGAAAATTCCAGTATTCCAGATGAATATTATCATTTCAGTTGAAAATTTGCCATTTTGGTTGAGAATTAATTTTTTCACTCAAAATTAAACCACAATTTTTTTTAATTAGTGGTTTTTGAAAGTTGAACTTTTTTGCTTTAAAATTCAACTATTTTGTTGAAAATTAATGTATTTTGTTGAAAAATCGTATTTTTTAATAAAGAATTAATCTTCTTGTTTAAAAATTCGTCTTTTTGGAGGAAGAAAAAACTGCTTGGTCGAAAATTAAACTCTTTTTGAAAAATTCATCATTTTAGTTGAAAATTTATCACTTTGGTTGACAATTTTTTATATTATTTTTTTAACTGAAAATTTTACTATTTCATATTTGGTTGAAAACAAGTATTTTTTAGTTTAAAGTTGAAATTTTTGGTATAGAATTAATCTTTCTGATTTAAAATTCAACTATTTTTTTAAATTCATCTATCTTGTAGAATATACAATATTTTTAGATGAAAAATTTGGAGTTTGAAACGATTTTAATTTAATTTGATACATTACCCACGTTAATTTACTGAAATACGCACTGAATTTTTAGTATAGAAAGGTAAAATAAAAATTTGATTGAATTGTCATTCAAATTCATGAGCTTTATAGATAAATAAAAAAAATGATTGATTATATTTTCAGTATTATTTAACTAATCGATGATGCATGTATATGTAAGAATATCTGATAATATATTTTGTCAAAGATTTTTAAGTTAAACATATTAATTAAATTCCTAGAAACTGAAAAAAAAATTGTTTATAATAAATTCGCGAAACTGTATATATATTCAGAACAGATTTAAAAAAATATATATTTTAATGGTTCCTTACTATGAAAAATTATACCTAGAAAAACCTGGAATTGTTAGTGAATTTTTTTCATAAATAGCTTCAAAATAGCAATGTTCTAAACTGTTTTTAAAATTATTCTTCAAGTGGAAAAATGCTCGGGACCAACGCGAAATTTTCAGTGATAAAATTAAGAACTATATTACTTATTTGTTCTGGAATTCCTACATTTTTTTTTTATTTTTCTCCTTACAAGATATTACTATACGAAAAACGAAATAAAATGTAATGACCCAGAAGATTTTGAAATCTTTGTAAAATTTAAAAAATCTTGAAATCTGTTTCACACTGAATAGACGAGTGGTCAAATCCGTAAAATTCTATTTGTAAATCCCAATTGTATCTTTCAGGTGCTAAAGACCCCGAAGAAAAGGCAGAAGCAGTCGAAGAGAAGAAGTCTGACAAAGAAGTCGAGAAGAAAGAAGACAAGGAAAAAGATGCCGATGCTCGTTCTACAAAATCAACAAGCAAGAAACCAGAAAGCGAAAGAGGAAAACGCGACGAGAAAAGGGTGCGATCTTTTGATCGTCATCGAACTCACAGCCGCTCTCGCAGTCGAGAACGTCGTCGTCGTGATGATGTTTTGACTTTCGCAAAAATTAGGGTATGTTACCTTTTTTTCCAATTCATTTTAAATAAAAAGATCACTTTAGTCACTTTTCTTTCAATAAATTATCTATGAGCTATTAAATTTAAAAAAGAAAAACATTTCTGAATTTTCTTGTATTCTCTTGAAATATTTTAGGGTATTTTAACAGTTCCGAAAAATTTCCAATAGATTTTCAATAATAGGATGGGATTTTAAACAATTTTAGGGTATTTTAAAAGATTCCAAGGAATTTTCAGTTAATTTCAATAATTTAAAGGGATTTCAAACAATTACAAAAATTCCAAGTAATTTTTAAGAGAATTAAAAAATATCTCCAGGGATTTCAAAAAACTGAAAGGTTTTGTAATATTCTAGGGTATCTCTAAAAATTCTAAGGAATATTAAAGAGTTTTAAAAAGTTTCCAAGCGATTTCAAAAGATTTTTGAAGTATTTGAAAAATTGTTGGGGATTTTAAAAGACCAAAGGAATTTTTATTTGATTTCATTAATTTCAGGGAATTTTCAAGAGATTCAAAAAATTTTAGTCGATTTCTAAGGATTGTAATGTAATGAATTTCTTAGAATTTCGGAAGATGTGGGACGATTTATAGGACCTTCAAGGTTTTATGATACTTCAAAGGATTCTATAGGATTTTATAACATTTCCGAGGATTTTTCAATGATTAATACAGGATTTCGTAGAATTTCACGGCATTTTTTACAATTCATTTGAATTCAATTGGAATTCACCCTAAATTCTTATTAATTTTCCCTGCAATATTTTTTATTCTTTTGAATTTTTCAGTTTTTATTTTATTGATCATGAAGTCTTTCAACCTCGCCTTGAATTCTTAGATATTTCATCAAATTCTATTGAATTCCCTTGAATTTTTTGAAGCTCATTTTAAAATTACGGAATTCAATTAAGTTTTTTTAGGTTCTTAAAATTTTTTGCAATTTATTTAAATTCTTTTGAATTCATTTTTGGGAAAATGAAAACTTGTATCAGGCTTCGGACTTACGACAATATTCACACTATTTTACACTTTTTTTGAGCGATGACACTATTTTACTAATATTTTGAAGAAATTAAACCGAAGACACTATTTTACATTTCCTTTAAAAATATTTTTGAACTTCTTTGCTAATTGGATACAAATTGTCTCAATGGCAATAGTTGATACTTGAACCAAAAAAGATTTAAATTTGAAATTAAAAACAGTTAAATACAACCAAAAAAGACGAATTTTCAACAAACTATTTGAATCTTGAACTAAAACAGGTTAATTTTCTCAAGCATACATTAAATTATTAGTAATAAGTTAAATTTTCTACTAAAAAAGATACTTTTTCAAGAAAAAATGAAATAGTTAAATTTTCAGTAAAAACCATTAATTTTCAAACAAAAGAAGGAGAATTTTCAACAAAATAGTCAAGTTTTTAAAGAAAGAGATAAATTTTGAACAATAATTCTGAACCTTCAAACAAAAACATTAGTTTTTAAAAAAGTAGTTCAACTTTCAACATAGTAGTTGAATTTTCAAGACGAAGAGACAAATTCTCAAAAAAATAGTTGCATTTTTAACCTGTAAATACTATTTTCCAACGAAAAATGTAATACTTTATATTCAAACCATAAAAGATTTTAATTTTTAATAAAAAACAGTTGAATATAACCAAAAAATACGAATTTTCTACAAAATACATGAATCCTGAATTAAAACAAATTAATTTTTAACTATGCCATACAGTTGCGTTTTTTATAAAAAAATTGTTTTTATACAAAAAATCGAATTGTAAACCAAATACAGTTGATATTTCAATAAAAAAATTTTTTCATTCAAAATAAAAAACAGTTGGATTTAACAACAAAAAATACCAGTTTTTTGCAAAACTGTTTGATTTTCAACCGAAACAAATCAGTTTTTAACCAGAGAGTTGCATTTGTAACAAAAAAAATAATAAATTTTTACAGAAAGATATAAATTCGTAAACCAAAAAGATGAATGTTTAAAAAATAGTTGAATTTTTAATTTAAAAGAAAAATAGACAAGAAAGAAATAAAAATTCCCATCAAACTGTTGAATTGTCAAGCAAAAAAACGACTTTTCAACAAAACAGTTGAATTTTCAACCAAGAAGTATGACTTTAACATAATTGTTGATTTTTTACCAAAGTATATCAATTTTCAACCAAAGTGATAAATTTTCTACGAAGTTATTTAATCTTCGAGCCGAAAATATGAATTTTTTGCAAAAATTTTAATTTTCAACCCAAAAATTGGATTTTTCACCAAAAAAGTTCATTTTCAACCGAATTAAATAAATTTTAAACTAGACAGTTGTAGTTATAACCAAAAAAAGATAATTTTTTACAGAAATAGATTCATTTTTAAACCCGAACGATAAATGTTTAAAAAACAGTTCAATTTTTAAGTAAAAAAAAATTATTTAAGAAAGAAAATTTTAATGAAACTGTTGAATTATCAACAAACAAAAAAAATTTTATTCCAAAAGGATGAATTTTCTGTCCGCAAAGACGAATGTTCAACGAAACAGTTTAATTTTGTACAAAGCGATGACTTTTTTTAACAAAATAGTTGAATTTTCATAAAAATAATTAAATTTTTAACCAAGAAAGATAAATTTTGAATCCAAAAGGATGAATTTTTGTTCCAAAAGGATGAATTTTTGATCCACAAAGGCAAATGTTCGACAAAACAGTTAATTTTCTACCAAAAAGATGACTTTTTAACAAAATAGTTGAATTTTCAACAAAATCATTAAAATTTTAAACAAAAGAGATGGATTCTGAACCAAAAATATATTAGTAGGCTCCTCAAATTAAACAGAATTTACTTTCACCCAAGAAAGATGAATTTTCATTACAAAAAGACGAATTTTTATTTAAAAAAAAAAAAAACCAATTTTTTTATCCACAAAAACATGTTCAATAGAACAGTTGAATTTTTAACAAAGAAGTATAACTTTATCAAAATTCTTGAATTTTCAACAAAGTAATACAATTTTGAACTAAATAATAAAATTTTTTAATAAAAAAGTTAAAATTTCAACGAAAAAATTAATAGTAGATTTTCCACTTGAAAAGAATGAACTTTCGTTAAAAAAATAGTTTGATTTTCTTATCGGGTTCTATTAATTCAGTTGGACTTTAAGTGCGAAAAAGGGGAAAGACTGTGAAGCCTACGACAAATAAATACGAATTTTGATAGTTAATAAGCTAAAGAAAAACATGTTAATAAGCATTGAAATTCATTTTTAATACTTCAAAAAATTTATGACAATATTTTGACACCATTATTTTTTTTTAAATTGATACTATTTACACTTTTGTATGTCTCGTAAGTGAGTCCGAGGTGTGCTGTATTTTAATGCGAAAAATGTACCTTGTCGTACATAAATTTTTAACCACTATTTTTTTAGGAATGTTTCAGTTCTATTAATTTTATTTATGTCAGAGCTAAAAAAATTTCTCTTGAAAGGGTTGAATGCTCTCAAAATTCTGTATAAAACGAGCCCAGGATGAAGCCATTTTTTCTTTTTTTTTAACTAGATATTACAAAAATAGTGTAAATTTTAATGTTTTCTTAAATTACTGTCGAAAAATAGCTTTAAAATAAGCCCAAGAACATCAAAAAATAGTGATTACTACGGAAGTTATTGAAAACTTAATAAAACATTGAAATTTACACTATTTTTGCAATGTCTAATTGAAAAAAAAAAAACGTGAGCCGTCGTGGGACGCCAGGCAGAAGTGATAATTTCATATGATACTGTATCATATAGTATCATAGTGTATCATGTGTAACTTGTACAGCATGCTGTATATAATATTTGTATATATTGTTTCGTATTGTATGTCATTGCATCATATTGAATTATGTTGTATCATATAATATAACATTGTATCATACTGCATCGTGTTGTATCATATTACACTATATTTTATCATACTGTATCATAGTATAATAGTGTATCACGTTGTACAGTAATGTATTATATTGTGTCATGTATCGTACACTGTAAAAAATTCCTCTGAATTTTACATCATTAAGCGATGGACATAAAGAGATCCTGGATTGGGCGAAGTAAAATTACGTATTGCATAAATATTACGCAAGCATAGTAGATTCCCGTCCCATGATTGTAAAACTCAATCCATTGTCGGAATTAGCCGGAATCG
>JAUELO010446209.1:0-13666 GCA_032357855.1 Amphibolips quercusostensackenii | reverse complement strand
GAAATTCTATGAAGTTCTAGAATTTTATGAATCTCTAAAGTTCTTCAAATTTGTGGAAATGTTTGAATTCTTAGAATTCTTTGACGTCCTGAAATTCTATGAATTCCTATAATTTTTTGAATTTGTGAAAAATTTGAATTTCAGGAATTCTTTAGATTCGTGTATTCATAGGAAGTTATAGAATTCTTTAAATTCGTGAAATTATCTAAATTCGCGGAATTCTTTAACTTTGCAAAATTTAATGAATTCCTAAAATTCTTTTAATTCATGGAGTTCTTTTAAATCTTGAAACTTTATAAAGTTCCAGAATTCTGTGAATTTCTAGAATTCTTGGAATTCATGGAATTCTTGGAGTTTGTGAAATTCTATAAATTCTTTGAGTTCGTGATTTTATATAAAGTTTTAGAATTTTATGAATTTCTAGTAATTTTTGCAATTGTGTAATTCTTTGAATTCGCGTAATTCTTTGACGTCGTGAAATTCTATGAAATCCTAGAATTCCTTGAATTTGTGGAAACTTTGAATTTCTGGAATTTTTTGAATTCGTAAAATTCTATAAAGTTCTAAAATTTTATGCAAAATGATTTTTTTGCTAAAAACTGACTTCCTTTTTGAAATCACCAAACTTCATATCACTCATGAATACAAATTAAATGTTTTGACTATACAAACAATATTTTTTCCTTTCAGAATTCATGACATTGAAGTTCGCATAAATATTCCCTTATTTTCAACAGTAACCATAAAAAACAATTATAGCTTATCTAATGAATTTCAACATACATTTCAGTTAAGATATGATAAGCTCTGCTTGAGTAGATCTTTAGATTTTTAATTCCTAAATGCTTAATATAATTTATAGTATATTATTGAGAAAAGTAATTTACGCTTTGGGTAGATTGAAACTATTCATTTAATCATTTATTTTCATAAACTCGCGACACATGCATTCAAAATTAAAAAATTCCTAAAAATTTAGGTTCCATCTGAAAAACAACTCTTGAAAATTCAATAACTGCTTTCTCTTTTTCCTCTCCTCCTCACTATTGAAGATTTATTATTTATGCTGAAAATCCATGTTCTTGAATCGAAAATTGAACTGATTTGTATAAGATTCGACTATTTCTCTTTAAAGTTTAATAGATTTTTTGAAAGTTGATATATTTTGTTAAAAATTCGTCTTTTTTGATATTTTATTATTAGTTTCTGTTGCTAGTGGAAAAATCCATCTGTTTGGTTATATAATTTATAGTAAATTATTATGAGCAGTAATTTACTCTCTACGAAGATTAAACTATTTATTTAAATATTTATGTTCACAAACTTGCGACAGATTCATTCAAAATTGAAACATTCTTGAAAATTTAAGTTCTATTCGAAGAATCCATCTTGAAAATTCAACAACTGCTTTCTCTTTTTCCTCTCCCCCTCACTATCGAAAATTCATCATTTATGCTGATAATTCATGTTTTTTAATTACACATTGAATTGTTTTGTAGCTAATTTTCTTATTTCTCTTGAAAATTTAAGAAATTTTTTTAAAGGTTGACGTATTTTGTTGAGAAATCGTCTTTTTGGTATTTTATTATTAATTTCTCTTTCTTTTTGAAAAATCGTTTTGTTTGGTTATATAATTTATAGTAAATTATTGAGAACAGTAATTTATGTTTTAGAAAGATTAAATTATTTATTCAAACATTTATTTTAATAAATTTGTGACACATTTATTAATTCAGAATTGTAATATTCCTAAAAATTTAAGTTTTATCCAAAGAATACCTGTTGAAAATTCAACAACTGCTTTATCTGTTTCGTCCCCCTTGTTGCTATTAAAGATTAATCATTAATGCTAAAAATTCACGTTTTTAAAATTTTTTTCAATCACTTAAAATTACTGAAATCTATTAAAAAGTACCTAAAGGTATTAAAAATCCTCTAAAATGTTTTCAAATTTTTCGAAATTTTTTAGGCTTTCAAAATTTCCTTGATATCTTTGAAATTACCATGGAATCTTTTTAATTTTTTCAAATCCACGCACTTTATTTGAGCAGTTCAATTTCCAACCTAAAAAGATGTATTTTCAAGCAAAATATTAAAGGCAAAAAGATGATGTTTCAATTAAGAAAGATGTCAATTGATGTCAAAAGATGTCAATTAAAAAAAGTTAATTTTAAACCAAAGAAAAGAATTTTTAACAGAATAATTAAATTTTCAATAGAAAAAAAACGAGTCCTCAACAAAAATAGGCCAATTTTGAACCAAGAAAATTATTGTACACTAAAATAATGAATCTATAAGCAAAAAACGAAATAGGTGAATTTTCAACTAAAAAAAGGTGCATTTTCAATCAAAAATTGAATAGTAAATGAAAGATAATAAATAAGACAATAATTTTTAACTAAAGAAAATTAATTTTCATTCAAAAGTGGAATATTGTCATTTTTAGTACAAAAAATTAATTTTTGACCAAAAAAAAAGAAGATTAAACAAATTAGTTAAATTTACAAGCAAACAAAAACGAATTTTCAACCAAAATAGTTAAATTGTGGACTAAGGAAATTAATTGTACACTAAAATGATAAATCTATAGGCAAAAAAGATAAATTTTTAAATGAAATATAATAATTGATATGTCAGCTAAAAAAAAATTTTAATTTTAATCTAAAAACAGATGAATTTCACCAAACAAGACAAATTTTTAACAAAATAGTTCAATCATGAACCAAAAAAAACCACGCGTCCTATAAAAAGTGATCGCTTATTAATTTTTAAATCTTTTCTGAACGCGCACTTTATGTTAATTCTTTTTTTTCTTACCTTTTATCGTTTTCCTAAAAATTAAATTTTTTATTGTAAATGGTATTTTTTACGATTTGAAAAAAATCTACGCATTCTATCAAAAAATAATTCATAACAAATTTTTAGCTCTTTTTTGGATAAACAAGTTTTATCTTTTTGTTTCTTTTTGTATCTTGTGTCTTTTGTCTTAAAATTGAATTTCTCTATTTTTAATGCAGTTTTTTACGATTAAAACAAAAACTGCGCATCCTATCAAAACGTAATCTCTAACAAAGTTGTAGATCTTTTTCAAATACACAATTCTTGTTAATTCATATTTTTCCGTATCTTGTACAGAAAAACCGCAAAATGGAATTTTTTATTATTTTTTGTGTGTTTAAAATTCAAATTCTTTGAATTTATGGAATTCTTTCAATTCCGAGAATTCTTTGAAAACGTGAAATTCTTTACCTTGGTGGAATTCCTTTAATTCGTTAAATTCTTTTATTTCGTGAAATTCTCTGAAATCGTGAAATTCTTTGAATTCATTAAATTTATGGAATTCTTAGAATTCGGGAAATTCTTTGAATTTGTGGAGTACTTAGGATTCGTGGAATTATTTATATTTGTGGAATTCTTTGAATTCGCAGAATTATTTCACTACGTGACATTCTAAAAATTCTTAGAATTCTTTGAATTTGTGGAATTTTCGAATTTGTGAAATTTTTTAATTTGTGAAAATCTATGAGGTTCTAGAGTTCTATGAATTTTTAAAATTCTTTGAATTCGCTAAATGATTTGATTTTGTGAAATTTTATTAATTTCCTTTGATTAGTGGAATCTTTGAATTCCTGGTATTCTTTGAATTCTTAGAGTTCTTCTTATTCCTGGAATTTTTTCAATTCCTGGAATTCTTTTGATTTTTGAAATTCTTTTAATTTCTGGAATTCTTTAAATTCTTGAAATTCTATAAAGTTCTAGAATTTTATAAATTTCTAGAATTCTTGGAACTCATAGAATTCTTGAAGTTCGTGAAGTTCTATGAAGTCCTAAAATTCTTGAAATTTTGGGAACCTTTGTATTTCTGAAATTATTCGAATTCGTAAAATTCTATACATTTCCAGAATTTTGTCATTTCTAGAATTCTTTGAATTCGTAGAGTTATCTGAATTTGTTGAATTCGTGGAATTCTTTAAATTTGTGAAGTACTTCAAATTCGTATAATTATTCAAGTTCGTGGAATTTTTTAAACTCGTAGAATTCTTTGACTACGTGACATTCTTAAAATTCCTAGAATTCTTTAAATTTGTGAAATTTTTAAATCTGTGAAATTATATAAGGTTCTAGAGTTTTATGAATTTCTAGAATTCTTTGGATTCGCTAAATGATTTGACTTCGTGAAATTCTATGAATTACCAGAATTCTTCGTATTAGTGGAATATTTGAATTCCTGAAATTTTTGAAATTCTTGAAATTCTTAAAATTCTTGTAATTCCTAGTATTGCTTAGATTCCTAGAATTCTTCGAACTCCTGGAATTCTTTGAATTCTTAAAATTATATAAGGTTCTAGAATTCAATAAATTTCTACAATTTTTGGAATTTCTAGATTTCTCTGAATGCGTAGAGTTCTTTCAATTTGTTGAATTCGTGAAATTCTTTGATTTCGCAGAATTCTTTACCTTTATAACATTCTATAAATTCCTATAATTCTTTGAATTTATGGAATTTTTGAATTCGTAAAAATAGGTGAGGTTCTGGAATTCTATAAATTCGCGAAATTTTTTGACTTCGTGAAATTTTGTAAATTCTTTAAGTTTGTGAAATTGTATGAAGTTCTAGAATTCTATGAATTTCTCGAATTCTTTGCATTCGTGTGATTCTTTAAATTTGCGTAATTATTTGACGTCATGAAATTCTATGAAATCCCAGAATTCCTTGAATTTCTGGAAACATTGAATTTATGAAATTCTTTGAATTCGTGTATTTGTACGAAGTTCTAGAATTCTTTGAATTCGTGAAAGTCTCTGAATTTGCGGAATTCTTCAACTTCGCGAAATTCTATGAATTCCTAGAATTCTTTGAATCCCTGGAGTTCTTTTAATTCTTGAAATTGTATGAAGTTTTAGAATTCTACAATTTTCTAGAATTCTTGAAATTCATGAAATTCTTGAAGTTTGTGAAATTCTATATAGTCATAGAATACTTGGAATTTTTGGAACCTTTTTATTTCTGGAATTCTTTGATTTCACAAAATTCTATACATTTCTAGAATGTTATCAATTCCTATAATTTTCTGAATTCGTAGAGTTCTTTGAATTTGTTGAATTCGTGGAATTCTTTTATTTCGCAGAATTCATTAACTTTGTAACATTTTATAAATTCCTAGAATTCTTTGAATTTGTGAAATTTTTGAATTCGTAAAATTCGGTGAGGTTCTAGAATTCTATAAATGTCTAGAATTTTTCGAATTCGCGAAATTCTTTGACTTCGTGAAATTCTATGAATTCTTTGAGTTCGTGAAATTGTATGAAGTTCTAGAATTCTATGAATTTCTAGAATTCTTTGCATTCCTGTAATTCTTTATATTCGCGTAATTCTTTAACGTCGTGAATTTCTATTAAATCCTAGAATTCCATGAATTTGTGGAAACTTTGAATTTCTGGAATTCTTTAAATTCGTAAAATTCTATAAAGTTCTAAAATTTCATGCAAAATTATTTTTTTGATAAAAACTGACTTCCTTTTTTTTTAGAAAAGCTTATATACCTGCTTTATATAACCTATTAGAAAAGAAAATCTTCAAATAAACAGCGATGAAACATTCGCATCTTCATTTTTGTTGAAATTACCAAACTTTATATTACTTATAAATACAAATTAAATGTTTCGACTATAAAAAAAAAATTTTTCATTCAAAATTGACGACATTGAAGTTCGCATAAATATTCACACATTTTTGCAACAGTAAGCATTAAAAACAATTATAGCTTATCTCATGAATTTCGACATACATTTCAGTTAAGAAAAGATAAGCTTTGCTTGAGTAGATCTTCAGATTTTTAAGTTCTAAATGCTTAATATAAATTATAGTAAATTATTGAGAACAGTGATTCACGCTTTGGGAAGATTGAAACTATTAATTTAAATATTTATGTTCATAAACTTGTGCACATTTATTCAAAATTGAAAAATTCTTAAAAATTTAGGTTCTATCTAAAGAATAACTTTTGAAAATTCAACAACTGCTTTCTCTTTTTCCTCTCCTCCTCGCTATTGTAGATTTATCATTCATGCTGAAAACCCATGTTCTTGAATCGAAAATTGAGCTGTTTTGTAGGCGCTTCCCCTTTTTATCTTAAAAATTCAACAGATTTGTTGAAAGTTGATGTATTTTGTTAAAAATTCGTCTTTTTGGTATTTTATTAATCGTTTATTTTCCTGGTGGAAAAATATATATCTGTTTGGTTGTATAATTTATAGTAAATTATTGAGAACAGTAATTCACGCTCTGGGAAGATTAAACTATTCATTCAAATATTTATGTTTATGAACTTGCGACAGATTTATTCAAAATTGAAACATTCCTAAAAATTTAAGTTCTATCTAAAGAATCCCTCTTGAAAATTCTACAACTGCTTTCTCTTTTTCTTCTCCCCCTTACTGTTAAAGATTTATCATTTATGCTGAAAATTAATGTTTTTAAGTTGAAAATTGGACTGTTTTGTACTTAATTTTCTTATTCTTCTTGAAAATTCAAGAAATTTGTTAAATGTTGACGTATTTTGTTAAAAATTCGTCTTTTTGGTATTTTATTATTCATTCCTCTTCCTGGTGGAAAAAATCCATCTGTTTGGTTATATTATTTATAGTAAATGATTGAGAACAGTAATTTACGCTCTAGAAAGATTAAACTATTCGAAATTGAAAAATTCCTAAAAATTTAAGTTCTATCTGAAGAATGCTTCTTGAAAATTCAACAACTGCTTTCTCTTTTTCCTCTCCCTCGTTGCTATTAAAGATTCATCATTTATGCTAAAAATTCACGTTTTTAAAAATTTTTAATCACTTCAAATTACTGAAATCAAAAAGTACCAAAAAGATGACTTTTCAAACAAGAAAAATTACTTTTCTGTCAAAAGACTATTTTTCAACGAGTTGTATCAAACGAGAACGAAAACGTTATTCATAAAAAAATAATTTCAATTCTCAGACAAAAATAAAGAATTTTCAGAAACAAGAATAATTTGTCAACTCAAAAGTCGAAATTTTTTTAAAATAAATAAATTTTCTATCGTTATAATTCAGTAAAACCTTTTTCAGTACATTGACGCCAATGAGCGCAGCCACTATACTTTGTCCGCTTCGAAAGCAATCGAAATAGTTGAATTTTAGTTCTGTTCTTTATTTTCAATTTTTGCTCAGAGATGCTAAAAATTATTTTATAATTCTTTTTGGTCAATACGTGAAAAAAAATCGTTCAAACAAAAACTTACCATGATTTCAAAAGTATAACCAATTTTAAACTAATACCGTTTCTGGTAGGAGTATTAAGTATCACTTTTCTTGTTGAGAATTCACCTTTATTTGTTTAAAAATTAAACTACATAGTTGAAGTTTAAACTTTTTCAAATATTTATTTTGTTTTGGTTGAAGATACATCATTTAAGTTAAAAGTTCATATTTCTAGATTGAGAATTAAACTTTTTCTGTAGGAAATTTCATATTTTTGGTTTAAAAATTCAACCATTTGGTTGAAAATTAACTTTTTTTGTTGAAAATTCAAATATTGAGTTAAAAATGAAACTGTTTTTATGAAAATTAAACTCTATGGTAAAAAAATTTAACTTTTTTGTAAAAAATTAACTTTTTTGTCGAAAAATTATACTTTTGGGTTAAAAATTCAAGTGTTTTGTAGATAATTTGACATTTTCTGTTGAAAATTCAACAACTGCTTTCTTTTTTTCCTCTCCCCCCTCACTATTTAAGATTCATCATTAAGGTTAAAAATGCATATTTTTAGGTTAAAAATTGAACTGTTTTGTAGGTAATTTCCCTTTTTCTCTTGAAAATTCAACAAATTAAAAAAAAATTAATGTATTTTGTTGAAAATTCTTTTTTTTTTGGTATTTGATGAATCATTACTCTTTTTGGTAAATTGCATGGCAAAATTTTTTAATTCTTGGTAGATAACAAAATTTTTTTTAAAAATTCGAATAATTTTAAGAGATATTCATAAGTTTTGAAAGGATACAAAAATATATTTACTTAAAACTTAATGTAAGTTTCAAGGTAATGAAAAATTGTCTTAAGATTTTTAGGAAAATTTATAATGAGTTTTTATTTACAACCTTTTTTGAAGAGAATATTTAAAAAGATTTCCAAAATAATCAAAAAACAAAATGGAAGATTTGAAGACAATTGATTTTATTTTCTGAGATTTTTTCAAGATTTTAGGGAACATTTGAATCACTTTGAAGGATATTTCGATTTTTTTTAATTTAAAAAATTTGAAACAAATTGCACATTTTTAAAGATTTTCTGATAAAATATTGAGTTTTTCAAAGATTTTGAAAAGTTTCAAGATAATGAAAAAATCCCTATAGGACTCCTGGGAATATTGAAAGTAATTCTTTTTTTAAATTTTATTTTAAGAGAATATTTAAAAAAATTATAAAATATAAGAAAAGATTTCTAAAATTGTTAAAAAGAAATCTAGAAGGTTTTAAAATAATTCTTGGAATAGTTCAGAGTCACTTTCAAAAACGTTTAGGAATTTTTGGAATTTTAAAAAGATTAAGAGTATTTTAAAACATTTGAAAGTTTCCAAATATTTATGACATAATTTAAACTTTTTTGCAAGGGTCAAAAAGACTGAAATATATTTCAAACTGCTCAAATTTTTCCTAAAACTATGTAATACCCTATAATATAAAAAAAAATCTTGAAAATTTTCTAGACGTTTTTTCGTCTTATCTAAATTTTTTAAAAATATTTTTGAAATTTCTCGAGAAACCTAGGAAAATTATATTTATTTAACCTTGAAGTAAATATGCAAAACAAATTAAAAAATAAATATTTATTCAAAATTGTTATTACGCATGAAATTTTTTTCTTCCTTAAATCATAATTTGCCTATTTTTTTCATTATTGACTTAAAAATATTTTTTATTGCAAATTCAAAAACTTTTTTGAAAATTCAATTCGTCTCCTTTGTTGAAAATTTTTAACTGAAGATTCAACTATTCCATTTTTGATTGAAGTTTGCTCTTCTTTAGTTTTTTTTTGATGAAGATTCATCATTTTAGTGGAAGGTTTATTTTCTCCTTTAAAAATTAATCTTTTTGGTTGAAGATTTATTATTTTAGGTAAAAATTGACCTACATAGTTGGAAATCTAACTATTTTGTTGAAAATTCGCTTTTGTGATAGATAATTACATTTTTTAACCGAAAATGTGATTATTCCTGGTTAAATATTTATCATTCTATTTAGAAATGCACTGTTTTTGTAAAAAGTTTTTTGTTTTGTTTAAAATATTGGTCCAATAGATCCATATTTAAAGAACCTGACAAAATGTTTAATATGGAGTTCTTAAAATGAAACATACACATAAAATTCTAAACTTTTATTATTCTGAAATTATTTAAATTTTTACTCTTAACGTTAAAAATTTTGAAGCTTAAAATTTTAATATAAGCGTTTGCATGTGCCTAAAAATTTGGTCAGAGGAGTGAAAAACTGCAGAAAAAACTCCTGAGCGTCGTTGGTTACTGACGTCTTGGTAGAAACCTCATTCGTGTATTACGACCATTGCGCCAAGCCTCAGTGCTAGAAAATATTAAATTTTGTTTCAAATTTCAAAAAAATGAACTGCAAACTTTTGAAACTAAAATATCCAAAATTTGGATTTTATAGGTACAGTTTGATTTTTCAGTAAACTTACACTGATTGGACAAAGCTGCAAATACAGTTATGAATTGAGTGTGCAATATCGGATTGATCTGTTTGCGGATTGCAGAATTTTTTGACCAAGTTTTTCGAAGCTAGATAAATCTTGCCATCATCTCGGCACAGTCGGGATTTGTCAAAATATTCCTTGGTTTTAGCTCTTAAGTACACCGAGTGATAATAATGTAATAATGGATGCATCGCAGGATATAAACCTCGTGTGTGGCAAACTGATTTGTACACATTTGAAGTAAGAATTTTTCCAATAGGATCCCAGAATTCTAGGGTTTCAGCGGGTTGACCCAAAATGTTGCCAGAGTAACCTGTTCATTGTAAAATTAAGGCATGAGTGATGAAATTGTTATGTCTATCTTAAAAAGTATTTTGAATGACTAAATTTTTATTATAGAAAAAGATAGAAAATATTTTTTTCACAACGCCTCGTCCGAAAGTTCGACTTTCGACGCCTGTGTAGCGCATCGAAAGTGGTCAATTGCAGACTACTTCATTTTCCTCCTGCTATGTCGTCTACTTTCTGCCCTAGGGAAGAAAGTAAATTTCAGTCCTTCTTTCGATAGATAGGAGTGGAACAGACTGATCTTGCACATGCGTCTACCGGAAGTTTGAAAATATTCAATTTTAAAACTTTTAGAAATTTTAAAATTTTTTAAATTTTTGTAAATTTTGTATATTTTTTGAAATCTTGAAAATTGTATAAATTTTTGTAAAAAGTTTGAATATTATTAACATTTAAAAAAATTTTAAAATCGTTACAAAATTTAAAAATTGTTGTGAATTTTTAGGATCCTTGACAATTTTAGACATTTTCAGAGTTTGAAATTTTTTGAAATCTTGAAAAAATGTTGGAATTTTTTTAGGATTCTGAAAATTTTTGAAATTCCTAGAAATTTTAAAATTTTTGGAAAATTTACAATTTTTTGAAAAGTTTGGAAATTAACAAAATTTTTCTAAATTTTGGATATATTTGAAGTTTTGAAATTTTTGAAATTATTTTGTAAATTTTGAAAATTTTTGGAAATTTAAAAAAAATTTTGAGTTGAAATTTTTTTTTTAAATTCCAGAAATTGTTAAAATTTTTCGAAATTTTGAGAAATCTTTAGAAATTCTTTAAAATTTTGGAAATTTTTTAAATTTCTACATCTAAAAATTTTCAGAAATTTTACAATTTTTTTGAAAGTTTGGCAATTATGATCATTTTCGTAAATTTTGTAAATATTTAAAAATATTTGAAAATTTTGGAATTTCTCAACAGTTTTTGGAAATTTTCAAAAAAAATTGTTGGAAATTTTGACAAATTTTACAATTTTTACATTTTTTGACATTTTTCAATTTTCGGAAATTTTACAAATTTTCGAAAACTTTCAAAATAATGAACATTTTTGTAAATTTTCTAAGTATTTGAAAAGTTTCAAAAATTTTATAATTTTTTTAAAGTTTTTGAAAATTTTGAAAAAACTGTTAAATTTAATTTTTTTTAGAAATTTTGGAAATTTTTGGAAATATTTGAAGTTTTAAAATTTTTGGTAAATTTTGAAAATTTTTGGAAATCCTAAAAATTTTATACATGGTTTGAAAGTTCAAAAATTTTTAAAAAATTTTGGAAATTGTTAAAATTTTTAAAAATTTGGAGAATTTTTAGAAATTCTAAAATTTTGGAAATTTTGAAAATGTTCGAAATTTTAAAATATTTTGGAAATTGAATTTTTTTTTGGAATTTCACGATTTTTTTTAAAGTTTGGAGATTATTAAAATTTTCGTAAATTTTGGAAATAATTAAGAAGTTTTGAAAATTTAGGAATTTTTGAGAAATTTTTGGAAATTTCTAGAAATCTTACAATTTTCGGGAATTTCTAGAAATTTTTTAATTTTTGGAAATTTCTAGAAGTTTTTATTTACAATTTTAACATTTTTCAAAATTTTTTAGTTTTTCGAAATTTTTATATTTTTTGAAAATTTTGTAAAATATAAAAATTTTGGAAATATTTAAAAAGTTTTAAATTTTTTTAAGTTTTTGTAAATTTAGAAAAAAAAGTTAAATTAGAATTTTTTTGAGAAATTTTGGAAATTTTTGTAAATTTCCAGACATTTTACAATTTTAACATTGTTTTTAATTTTTAAAGTTTTATAAATTTCACAATTTTCTGAAAAGTTGGGAAATGATGAAAATGTTGGAAATATTTAGTTTTACAAATTTTTTTTAATCTGGATATTTTTGGAAATCTTGAACATTTTATACATTTTTGGAAATTTTGAACTTTTTTGAAAGTTCGGAAAGCTTGGAAATATTTGAAAAGTTTTAAAATTTTTGGAATTTTTTTGTAAATTTTGGAAATCTTGAAAATTTTATAATTTTCTGGAAATTGTTTTAGAGTTCGAATTTTTTTTATTTTGGAAATTGTTCAATATTTAAGAAATTTTAAGAATTTTTTAGAAATTCTGAAAAATTTTGCAAACTTCGAAAATTTTTGAATGTCTAGAAATTAAAAAATTTTTTAAAAAGTTTGGAAATTATAAAAATTTTTGTAAATTTTTTCAATATTTAAAGTTTTAAAATTTTTTGAATTTTTAAACAGTTTTCGGAAATTTTTGGAAATTTCTAGGAATTTTTAAATTGTTGTAAATTTGTACAAATTTTACAATTTTGACATTTTTTTATTTTTTTTTAATTTTTGGAAATTTCACAATTTTTTGAAAAATTTCGAAATTTTTGAAAATTTTTGATTTTTTTTTGGAAATTTTGAAAAAAATGTTAAATAAAATTTTTTTTAGAAATTTTGGAGAATTTCTAGCCATTTTTCTAGAAGTTTTAAAACTGTTGGAAATTTCTAGAAATTTTACAATTTTAACATTTATAAAAATTTTTGGAAGCTTAATCATGTTTTGAAATGTTTGGAAGTTATGGAACTTTAAAAAAAAATTAAAAAGTTTTGAAAATCTTTAAAAGTTGTTGGGAATTTTAGATTTTATTGAAAATTTAGCCATTTTTAAAAAAAATTGGCACACACATCCGGTTCAAGGTAATTTGAAAGTTAAACTGTAAAAAAGCCGATGAAAAATCCAGAAAAATACATCCATAGGTTTATGGGGTCGTTAAATCCGCATCCGAGGTTCAGTAACCTGTACTGTATCATGTTTAAGGTCATTTAAAAGTCAAAATAAAGAAAATCTGATAAAGAAATCCAGAAAAATAGATATATTGGTTTTTGGGGTCACTAAATTTAAATTAGGGGATCTTTTTATCCCTTAAGATAATCTAGAGGTCTTTTTAAAGTTATCTGAAGAACATCTCAAGATTAAACTGAAATTTCTTAGTATTTTCAATCAGTAGATGTAGGTTTTGGAGTCGCTGATTTTAAATCTGGGGATGTTTTACGTCTCATGGTTTACGTCTCCCAAACTCGGTTTCGGCGTTCCCAAAAACCTATATACGTATTTTTCAGGATTTTTATCGGCTTTTTTACGATTTGACCTTCCAAGGACCTTGATTCTGATGTTACAATAGTCAACGGACCTCGGATTCGGATGCAGCGACCCTAAAAACGTATGGATGTATTTTCCCGGATTTTTCATCAGCTTTTTTACAGTTTGACCTTCAAATGACCTTGAACCTGATGTGATGGAGGTCAACGGCCCTCGGATTCGGAATCAGCGATCCCAAAAACCCCAAGATACCCTAGTTAAGCCTGGTGATCATGCTTACATATTTTGTATTCACATACCCTGCACATAAATAATTAATAAAACCACCCCCTCCACCTACATTAAGTCGGGGTGGGGGGTGAAAAGGCTAAATATGGCGAATAAGAGTGAAGGTAGTTCATAGAGAGTTCATAGTGTACTTTAATAAGCAAATACAAGTTTGACAGTGTTGAATCTTTCCAAAAACGCTGTATACAAGCTGTGAAGTATTCATTTTTTGA
>JAUELO010446197.1:0-13667 GCA_032357855.1 Amphibolips quercusostensackenii | reverse complement strand
AACTGCGGTGAATCACACCTGTTGCCACGTCTCACGACCGTGAGATTGGTGTATTGTGTATGGGTGCACAATTGTATCCAGAATATATATATATATATATATATATATATATATTGGATAATTCATAAATTAATATCTGCAATCTCTTTTGAAGTCGAGCTTTTTGAGCAACATAATATTTTCTCATTGAAAAATCAGAAAGATTTAATTTTTACCGTGCGGTTTTTCATTCGTTCGAAATATAAAATGCAAAGAAAATAAATTTCAACAGCTAGTTATTAGAAAATACGGAAAAAATACTCTTGTTCATGGATTAGTCTGTAACATCATTGCCAATTTTTTCCTGATTCAACAGATTACAAACTATTTCTGTACACCTGCACAGTTGGAAGGTTACCTTATGTGCACGTGCATACATATAACCCAATACAGCTCGGTACGAGTGAATTGTTTCGTGTTGATTAAATCTGTAAAATTCTGATTTATGTTCAGCTTAAAAAAAATTTCACCCGAAATTATATGCATATTATATTATTATATTTACCAATAAAATTAAGAACAACCGCCAAGTGTAAGACCAGTATCCAGGTAATCCTCATTTTTTCTGATCAGAGGAAAAAGTGATTAATGTATTAATGAGGAATTTTATTAGCAATAAATTTTATGAATATGCTACTGCTTTAGTAGCGTATATCATCTACAACGCAGACGTTATCTTTTGTATCAAACGCGTGAATCTTATCCTCCTTAGATATCACCATTCGATAAGAGTCAGTTTCAAAAAAAAAAAATTGGTATCAGATTCAATCGCAACTGATATCACCATTTATGTAACATTTTGCGTTTTAGGTGAACTTGGTTTTGATATTTTAAATTTTTATATTAGCTACTACAACGGCCCACTTATCATGATCTTGATATAACAACATTGTTCTCTAACTGTGATTTTTAATCACATATCACAAAAACTCCCAAAGATATATTTTTTTCTTCACAAACTTGTACATGCACTAAACCATACCACGTTATTGTGGTTATTATTATTATTACCTTCACGTTATTATTATTATTATTATTATTATACCACGTTATTATTTAAGCTTATGCTTTCACAAGTTTTTAAAGAATTTCATAGGGGTTCCTGATATTTTAAAGGATTTTTCACGATTCCAATATTCTTCAAAATAATTTATAAAGTTTTTCCATGCAATAAAAATCATTTTTGGAAGGTTTCACCTGATTGCACTTCATGAGATTTTAAAGATTTAAAGGAGGTTTGAATTACTGTAACGGATTTAAAAAGATTTTAATTAATTTAAAGGGAATAAAGCAATTTGATGGGATTTCATGGGAAGTGCAGGTAAGCAAATTTTGTAAACCTCTTCTACAGTTCCCACTCGAAAAAATTTATTTAATTTGGATAAAACTTGTTAAATTGAAATGAAAATATTTATTGGCTCTCAGTCTAAGAAAAAGTTTCTTGATGCAAAGAAATTTTTTTTGTGTCAAATAAATTTCTTTGAACTTTGAGCCTAAATTTGTGATAAAACAAGCAAAAATTACCCGCCTGTGGGAAGTTTTGGGTTTCAAAGATAATTATCTAAATTTAAATAGTGCAAGGAGAATATAAACAAATTTCTATTCTTAATTTATTGTAAAAATTCAATTTTTGATAAATATTTAACAGTAAAGTTACTTGTGCTCATGTTAAATATGAATTAAGATCCTATTGTTTAGGTCTAGCTTGATTGTATAAAGTTTTACATTATTGATGCTAAATTTTTAAGAGTTTCATCATGCACATAAACATTACACTTTTCCTCCTATGAGCTTTATAACTAAAATTTAGAGATAGAAGCAAAATCATTGATTGAATTTATGCGATAAATAAGCTTTAAATTTTTGATGAAAAAAACAAGATTTGTTTGTTATCAGATACAACTCCTAAGCCATTCTTAATTTAAAAATTCAATAATACACTTGTCATTTAAAACATTTTTTCTACAATACAATTAAGTAATTTAGACCGATTCTTTCTTAGTTAATAATGTAAAGCAAATAACTCTTTATAATATCCTGAAAGTTAAGAGCTAATCTTCAAAATTCAAAAAGGAGTACGATTAGTATGAGTACAAGTACAGAGAACATTCTTAATCATTACTCAGCAATCACGTAATATTTATTTGTGTCTTTGTTGCAGATTTGTAGAGTATGATATGCTCTTGATTTTATCAATTGGAAAATTTCAGGAACATTTTACTTGATTTGTCGATAAGTTGAGCGCAAGATTTTGAAACGACGATTTTGATGAAAACACCTTAAAATTTGAAGCTACATATTTTTTTTAAGCGTTCAATGAAATAAGTTCAACGCATACGCAGATTCAGCGTCAGCATCTTATCTTCTAAACAATTGTTATTTTAATAGCGTTGAATTATTTTCTGCATAGATATCACAAAATGTATTTACTGCAAGATTATTTCTTTTTATCAAAATAATAATATCCTCTCACAATACATTATCTGTCAAAGACAACTTTTATAACCAAAGACACTTACATTGCAGTCAGTAAAAACTGATAAAAAATTTGTAAAAAACATATAGAGTGAAATTTTGTTTTACGCATCAGGAAAAAATAAAAAATGCTTGAAAATAATAAGGCTTTGCATCAAAAACCTAAAAATTGCACCCCCTTCACTTTAATACAGTCAAACTCTAATTCATGTCCGGTTTTGGGACTGACGGTTGACATCATTTAAAGTCCACCGGAATGTTAACATTTAGGGTCGTATGATGAACCATTTCCGGTGGATTTATTTGCGTGGTGAAAAAAATTGAAAAATCTAAATTTCTGACACGGCGACAAGGCAAACTAAATATTAAACGGAAATAAGAACGTAAGTTTGCTCTTACACGTTAAAATCAATGTTTTTTCTGCTTGAGTACTTAAAACGTTTGCGGACCATTCAGCATCTCGTTTAAGATGAGAACCTTTTTTTAAATATCCGTCCCGATACTGAATTACCTTTGTCGCTCGCTTGCTCAAACCATTTGAAAATAGAAGTATCCAAAGGCACATGACTATTTCGTAGCAAAACACCTAGCAAAACACTTGCCAGCACTTGACAGCTTAAAATTACAGAACTTCGTAAAGGAAAGATAGGTTGGGTTGCTATAAGACAGCGACACCAATTTGGAAATATTTATAAGGAATTTGAATTTGAATTTGAATTAAATATCAACAAAAAATCTTATAGTGAATAATTGATTTTTAACCGCAGTATCACATTTGTGATTGAAATAATTGATATTCACTGTCCTTTTTCATAAAAATTGCTTCAATAACTTTAAGATACACAAGAGTTTGCGTGTCCGGTGGCGCTGTTGTCAAGGTCATGAAAGTACTACACAGAGGCACTCAATCGTACAAAGTAAGTTTGGTGCATCATGGCACGAAATAATTTAATGGGTCCAATCGGCTTTAGTTTTCTTTGGAGCCCCACTGCTGGTTGACGCAAGCGCGCTACCGTGCTTATTTGCTTTGCAAACGCTTGTGCTTTCTGCTTGAGTGTAAAGTGACGCAACGTCGTGGTGCAGTTACCTAGCTAATCCGTTAAGGTAAAGCGCTTTATTGCTACGCTCGTGTTTTTTCACGCTTGACTGACCATAAACGACCTCCACTTTCGGCTCCGCTGCTCCTCTTACCTGAAACCAAGGTGCGGCGTTAATTCCTAGAAGACCCCAATCAAGAGGACATAAATTAGAGTTCGAATGTAAATATTTGTCAAAATTAATTGATTTTTTGTGTAAAAAGTACTATCCAATAGGAATACAATTGGCCCAATGGTCAGCCCGATAAGACAACCTTTTATTTTAAGGCGAGTACTTTTGAGAAATTATGACCCAGAAGAGTTCTCAAAACTATTCAAATATTTCGCGTGCACTAAGCTGCGCTCTCGTATAGTAAATTAAAAAGACCAATTACAAAGTGTGCTATTTCAAGATTTAAAAGTAAAAACTATAATCTGTAGGGTGAGTCAAGACGTGCATTAGAAATGCTCCTGAAAAATATATAGGCTTCTTCAGAATATGATATTTTTTAAACAAAAATATATTTTGTAGAAAATTTGAAAATATTAGTTTTATTAGTAGTATATGTGCAACTCCTTTGTGCTGCACCTTTAGACTGGTGTGGGCATTAACATCTTCGCGCACCCGTATCGAAGAATATTATTTTAAACCTATCTTCACAGTGCAACAATTCATACAGCTTACTTAAAGAATTCTCAAGACACCTTCAGAATGTCAACTTTCCACATTAGTTGTCAAGTTTTTTTTTTGGTTCCATGATGCCTCTGAATGAAATCCGTTTTCATAATTTAAACAAAAAATTCTGTGGGACTGTCAGGATTCTTTCATTTGTAAAAAAAATATGTAGAAAGGAAAATCATTTTATCATTTACAAAAATGATATGCATACATTTTTTAAGGTTACTCAAACAAAATAATAATAAAGAATAACATTTATACTTTATTCTAAAATATATCAATGAGCATTTCCTGTCGGAGGAACATTCGTAAAGTGCAAACTAATGAACAAGTCATAAAAATGTATTTGTCGAAGCTGAAAGAATTTTAACAGAAGTAGGATGGCTATTTTAATCAAGGAAAAATATTTCCGGTTTCCAACCATTCTTCACTGTCATTATATTAAAATAATTTGAGTTCTGCAAGTTTAACATTTTTTTACTTTTAAAAATAATCATTATTATTATTGAAACATTGTTTAAAATACAACTAATTTAAATTGGCACATAGCGACAGTAAAAGAAAATCTGCATTTTAAACTTTCATTTTCAATTTAAAGAATTTTAAAATGCAGTTTGGAAGACTTAAGATTAGTTTAAATTTTAGTTTTAGAAAAACTAAAACTAAACTTAAATTTTCCAAACTGCATTTTGAAACTCTTTACATTGAAAATGTGAGTTTGGAATGTCAAATTTTTAGACTAAAAGTTTTTAGAATTACGCATCGTGAACTGAATGGTTTCATAATTAAAAAACTCAACAAGTGAAATCGACATAAAAAAAAGTTCAAGGTAAACTTACTTTAAATGGTATAATGTCATCTGATATGAAATTTGTGATATTTCAAGTAGTTAGACAGATAGTTCTGCGGAAAATTTGTAAAATGTAAACAAATGTAATTGTGAATGTAAAAAATTGTCAATGTTTTGATCTTTAATTTTTAAAGATTTATTCAAGAATGCGGTGTGCGCATAAGGACCAAGCGCAAAGCGCTATATCTGAAATACGCGTGCATTTTTTAGATATTAACGGCGTACAGAATAAGCTTTCAAACTTGAAATACTTTAAAACTCTTCTTGACTGGGTTTTGGGAGCCTACAGGACATTCCACGATTTCTTCTGTGGTCAATTCTTCAACTGCACCGCTGCTAATGTTTATCTTCGCCCGTTTCGACCGCGGAAGAATAGGTTTATATATTCCACGAAAACCAATTTGTTTCTTTGTTATTCTTTCCAATATTGCAAAGGCATCACCGTTGGACGTTGATAATACAATTTGTTCTTCAGCTGGTATGGGTATAAGGGCAAAATTTTTGGTTCTCAATCGCATTGGTTTATCGGGAGGAAAAACGTATCTTCGAAGTTCAAATATTCGATTTGCATTGTTATGGGGACTAAGTCGAATACGTGCAAGTTCCCTAAATCCATATCCAAGTACGCGTCGAAAAGTTTGCCTGAGTGGAGGAGGCCTGGCGCGAAGAGTTGGCTCGGCAGGTGGAGGAGACTCAGCAGGTGGAGGAGACTCGGCAGGTGGAGGAGATCTGGACCTGGCACGAAGAGGTAGCTTGGCAAGTGGAAGAAACCGGGCAGAGGCACAAGGTGTGGCAAGAGAAAGAGTCCTGTTTAGAGAATGTCTTCCAGGAGAACTTTCAGGAGAAGAAGCAAAAGGTACCCAAATAGGAAAACTAGGATCAACGCTACCATCGGGCAAAAGCTTGGACTGTGAACTTAATTCTGAAACAAGAAAGACAAGATCACATTTTTTAAAGTAAATAATATATAAATACATTTTTTTCCCTAAAGCTAATTTTAAAAGTATATAATTTTATCAAAAATTAAATGTCGTATCTTTTTCCTTGAACAAAAAAGTTACAGGTTTTGCATTATTGGAAGTTTAGCCGAAAAGCTCGTTTTCTAGAAAACACTCCTTTTTTACACTCTTATTCTAATAAGAAGATATTAGTTTTACGTAAAATGTGCTTTTGTCGGTTTTCAACAAATTTCTACGTTTTGTGACCCACTGTGTAAGAAAAAACGATTTTTACGATGGTGTCTGTCGTCTCTAGTATCGTGTAGGCACGATTACTTTTGAAAGAATTATCAGATTGGATTGTAATTTGACACACTTTTCCAAGGCATACAAAGAAAAAACAAGTTTGTTAATCAGCTATTTATAACCAACGGTTTTGGTTTTATCCATCGAAAAAGCTTTTTAAAAAATTAAAAATTCTCTTTTTTGCTCGAACCATGTAAGATGCTAAAAAATGTTGAAAGGCAAAATTATTTAATTTAATCATGATAACGCTTCTTGAAAAATAAAAAATGCCATTATCCGACCAAACCATGGGAAACACGAAAGTATATTAATCATCAAAATTGTTTACTTCAATAAAGTCTACAAATTTAATTTTAATCATTTTTCAATAAGACGTATATTTTTTGTTTTATTCGTGATGAGGCTTTTAAAAAAAGAAAAAATTCCATTTGCCAGCCAAACTATATAAAATATAAAAAACAATGAGATATAAAAAAAGGTGTAAAAAAAATTAAAACTTCTAGAAGACCTAAAAAGTCGCCTTGTTTAAATGAATCACAAAAAAATTCGGACTAAACTGTCGTAAAAGATTTTAAGAAAAAAATGTAATTACTCGTTCATTTATTTTTTTATAAATTTTTTCTTATTGCTTTTTGAAGTTTACCGTTTTTTAACAAATACTTGGATTCATAAAAAATAGCTTAAAAACATGAAGCAACTTGAGCCGCATTTAATTTGAAAAATGTATGGACAAAAAGCGTTTTTTAGTTCAATCAATAAAAGTTATAAAATGATTTGTTATTTTAGAAATACATTTTTATATTCTCATCAAAGAAGGTATTAGATTTGTGTGAAATTTGACCCCACGCCTTTTCATTAAACGTTCACGTTTTGAGACCCTCTGCGCCCCAAAAAAATGTTCTTACGAATGTGTTTGTATGTTTGTCTGCCTGTGAGCAAGATAACTTTTGCAAGAATTAACATATTAAATTTACCTTTAGTACGCTTGTTAAGCCTTGAAAACTGAAGATCTAGTTTGTTATGAAGCTATTTTGGATGAAAATTTAAAAAGTTACAGCAGTTCAAATTTTGTGAGAACATATTTTTTCAAATTTGAATATTCTATAACCAGCTGTTTGTAGTATGAAGGAATTTAAACAATTTATCTTGACGACTTTTTTGATGAAGAAAAAATTTGGAGACTGATAGCATTTTCAAAATTAAAAAAAACAAAATAAAATGAAAATTTCAAGCCAAACAACTTACGATACGAAAAAAGTCAGAAGATGAAAAACTTATCTTTTTAAAAGCTTTACAAGATCATCATAATACCTTTAAACATGTTTTTGGAAAATCGAAAAGTCAAATTTTGATTGCAAAAAATATAATAAAAACTGAAAAATGTTATTTTGCGGTCAATCTATGCAAAACACAAAAAAAGATAAAGAAACAAAAATTATGCAACTAAAGAAGATCTACAAGTTTGTTGATTAATACTTTTTGATAAGACGCGTAGTTTTTGTTTTGTTCTTCCAAATCAACATTGAAAATAAAAAAATTAAATTTTTGGACAAACGACACAAGATACGAAAAAAAACAAGAGTCGTCCACCCAAAAAAGAGCTGCCAATATGTTATAATTTCTTTTTTTAATAGCACACGTAATTTCTGTTTTAATCGTAAGACATGATATTCAAAATGAAAAATAAAATTTTCTGGAGACGACGCAAGGCACTGTTAGCGCCAAACGGCCGAGTTACGAATTAAGTCTCTTGTACCTAATTGTCGAACTTAACTTAACCTTAGTCTTTACTAATAAACTAACTTTACTATCAAGATGTCGGTCTCCTGATTATTACGAATTTACCGCGTAAGAAAACGCGTACCGGAGCTTGCTCCAACAGTCGAAAATCCAATTACTTCTCATATTCATAAGAAAGGAAAATATCGGTTAACAGTACAAAAAAAGACAAACAACCAAAAACCGTGCACCCGGAAACTATCTATTAATTTTTAATTATTCACATTTTGATAGGGTGCGTAGTTTTCGTTTTATTCGTGCAAAAAAAAATTAACATTCACTTAGAATATTTTAAAAAAGCAACACAGGGTAAGAAAAAAATTGATAGACAAAAATTGGTCACCTAAAAAAGATATACAAATTTTGTATAAATAATTTTTTGGTTAAATGCGCATTGTTTGTTTGAATTTAAAAAAAAATAACTTTGAAAATAAACAAATAAATTTTTTCAAAAAGCGACACAGGTGCAATCAAATGTTAATTAACTTTGCTTTCTATAGGATGTGCACTTTTTAAATTATAAAAACAAGACGATGAAAATATATATCTGTTTTAATAGCAATGCATATTATGAACTGAAATAATATAAATTTATTGAAATGATACCTTTCTTTGGGTTAGATAAAAATAAAAATTAATAAAAAATAAAGTACCAATATTATTGTAATTATTAAGAATAAAGTTTACTGTTTATTTTGCGAAATCGGAATCAGCGATCCCAGACCAGTGCAAAAAAAAATATACATTTGGTATAATAGAGTTGAACCTTAACAAAAGATAATTAACAATCACCAAATGACAGTTGTCGATGCTTTGAGCTTTAATTTTTAAAGGTTCATCCATAAATGGGGGAAGGAAGTACAAAGACCGAGCGCGCAGCGCAAGATTAACACATTATAGAGCGCGAAGCGCAAAATCGAATAGAAGCACACCCTGGGCGCGCTCAAACGCTCAAATTTTTTCTCCATTAATGAGTGCGAAAACGTCAAGAGTTTATAAAATCGGCGAAACTCAATTTTCACACAAAACCAATACCTTCTTATTAAGATGAGATTTTAATATAGAAATTCATAGAATGGTAGCCATTTTTCGAAAATATTAAAAAGTCAATTTTCTGAAAACAATTATCTCTTCGCATTATAATAAGAAATTTTGTAAAATATATCTCATGTTATTCATAAAGATACATGAATACAGCGTAAATCATAAATAATTCTATACAATTTCTCATCTAAATACTAAAAGTGCTGATAATTCTTAATGCTGTGTTCTTGATGCTTATTCGATGAATCAATCCTACCTTAAAATTTATCTTAATATCTCAATAATAATCTTAATATATCTTAATATTTTGTAAGATATGAAACTGTTAATGTCAATAAAATTAATTGACTTTTCGTAGAATTAATTTTTTATAAAGAAAATTGTGCTTGATTCTAAACTAATTTATTAAAAAGTAAAAATTGAAAATTTCAGTACGAAAATAAATAATCTAAAAATCCACATATTTCTAATAATCGCTATCTTCATGCTTTAATCAAAATAAATCTTAATGGTGTGCACAGTTGACAAAAAGCAAAAAGCAAAAAGATTTAATAAACCAAACGCTCACTCTTTTCTTATTCTTTCTCCGTTATTTGCATACCACCAGGGAGCAATATGTTTCAAAGCTAATTGATACTTTCTTATTAAAAAAAAATTATAAACAACCTAATTTTTTTGAAAATGATTTTTTTGCCTGAACAGATATAATTTTCCAGATATTGCCGAGGCGAATCCAGAAGCGCGATAATTTTTTTGATGATACTTTTAGTTTTATTTATAACAAGTGAAAAAATGTAAAGTCTGTAGCTTAATTCTGTTGCAGCAAGGATTCAGCGTGGAGGAAAGGGGACTAAAAACAACCATTATTTTATTAATTATTGACTACACAGTAAAAAAAAAAGTTCAAAATGATACCGAAATTAATATCATTTTGATTTGTAAAAAAAGTGATACCAAAATCAAAGGCATTTTGATCGACTGTAATGAATAATCGAATTTTCAGATCATATTGACTTGATTCGGGATCATGTATCGAGTCAAACCAAAATGGCCGATGTTCTTGGAGTACTTGCGTGTGTTTACATAAAATTTTGAAGTTATGTTGTTGTGAAATCAGCACCAAAAATTAGCGGCCATTTCGCTTAGTCCGAAAAATGAACATGAAAGCTGATCAAAGTGATTCGAATGGACAGATCATTATGATCTCAAAATTTAAATGATCGTTGGGGCAAAATGCTCTGCAACAAAAATGATTCTCTTTTTTTACTGTGTAGTTAAAGTTCTGGGGTGTTGCTTATGATGCATCCTTCTGTTTAATCACATGATTTTAAATTTTTAATCTCAATTATTCATTTATAAGAACATCCATAGACAATATACCTCACTACATTTTTTTAATGGATCGCAAGAATGATCGGTCTATCTATTCTGGAACGATCCGTATTTATGAAAATATTACACTCAAACCTGGAATTAGGAACGATTTTGGTCTCTTTTCTCAACAAAAAATTTCAAGGCCATTAGTTTGAGGAATATCATAAATCCAAAGTTTCTAATTCCAGGTCGCAGTGTAGGTGTATCTACTGATTTTCAAATAGGTATGCACTACCTTAAATTAATTAGTGGCAAAATCAGTCAGTTTTAATTTATATATAATTACTTGTAATAGCAAGAACGTAACTTGCTACATTTTTTGTACTCAGATTTTTTTTCCAAAACCTAATATTAATTTATAATGCACCCTGTTTGTGAAGCTTAAAAAAATATAGATATATTATATTATTATATTTACCAATATAACTGAGGCTAATGGCCACGAATAAGATCAGGATACACACCATTGTCATCTTTACTAATTAGAAGGCACACTGATTAATATGTAATAATTGAATTTTATTTTTAATGAAACTAATAAATATTTTACTGCTTTATTAGCTCATATGATTTACACTACAGTCATTATCTCTTAGATTAAAGGCACGAAGCTTGTTCTTCTGAGATATTTACGTTTGATAAGAGTCAGTTTTGGCTAGAAAAATTGTTGTGAACTTCACTACAACTGACGTCACCATTAACGTAATCTTTTACGTCTTAGAAAAAGCTGGCTTCACATGAAAAATTTATATAACGCCCATTATAAAAGCCCATTTAAAGCTTTAAGAAACTAATATATCTTCTGCAAAATATTGTCAAAGAATTGTTGAGACGAATTTCATCCTTCAATGTGTTTGATATAATGTTTGATTATTTACTCAGAGATGAAGAAGTTATCTTGAAACAAAAGCATTGTTCTGTTGCTTTGATTTATAACCACTATCACAGAAATTACTTAAAATATTTTTTAATTACAAGAACATGAATAATAATGTCATTAAATTATGTTTTTTCGGTGAGACCATTATGTCAAATTATTATTATGAATATTATTATTTTTTAACTTATTAATAGGTTTTAACCAGTTTTTCCGTCATCAGTAACGGAATAAGCCACTTACCTAATGAAATAAGGATGTTCTTAATTAATTTAATACGATGTTTAAAATCTTTTGCGATGATGTTGCAGGTACAGCATTAGGAGCATGGTGTAGTTTGGAGTACGTCTTTTACCACTGCTGTCCTTACGTGGCGGCCACGAGCGTTTGAGGTAACAACAGTAGCCTCTGGATGATTTCTTAGAGCTACTATTTGACACTCAATAGGTTTTTAGTCACTTCCTTCCCAATGTCATAGAAATTTTTTTTGAGTGCGTCAGGCGTTTAATAAAACCGTCTTCTGAGATGCTACCAGTACCCTACTGACTCCTAAATGTTCAAGCAATGTCGATGATGTAGACTCTTCCAACTTTTTTCTCTCGTGCTCCTTGTTTGTTTGAAATGCGTTTGTGGTTGTTTTAAAAATAATTTTAACTGATTTTAATAATTATAAAGTATTTTAAATTTTTTTCTAGGAAGTTTCAATTTTTTCCTTTTTTGTCATTTTGAGGGATTACAACGAATTTACAATCTTAGTTTTCGCGAATTATTCGAACTCATGGATTTTTCACTAAATTTTATAATCTTCAAATTCATGGGCTAATGGGATCAGGGTGCGGGCGTAGGTGGAGTAGGGAGGTCTGGTAGAAAGCATTTAAAGGATTCCTAAATATTTTAAGGTAGTTTAGGGTGGCTGAACATTTTGAAAATTGATTTATTTTTGTGTAGAGTTTGACTGTTTCCTTGAAAATGCATTATTTCAAAGATGCTTGAACTCATTTTTAAATACATTTAACGGATTTTAGTTTTAGAAGTGTTTTAAACTATTTTCTCTCAAGCCTTTACATTTTTAAGAGCATTTCTACGAATTCTAATAAGCTTTAAATAAAGTTTAGTGGGACTGACCTTATAACCGGACTCTTCACCCTATGGCAATAACTGCTTAATTTGGACATAATTTCGAATCGAAAAGTACATTTTTCGCATGAAGGCGAATCACATGGTGAACGAGGGGTAGGTTTGATTATGAATAAGTGAGCAAAGCAGCATCTCAAGAAGCACGACTTTATGTCTCCCAGACTGTTGTGGGTTAGAATGAAAGTTGGACTCAGAAGATTATTTATCATAGCATGCTAAGCTACAGTTAAAGTCGATCCAAGCGAAATAAAAGACGCCTTCTGGGACACCTTATATAATACAATAGGTACTTGTGATTAGAAACTATGATAAATAACGTTCTCGTTAAGAGTGCGACTGAAATGTAAGGTACTGCGGTTGTAGGAAGAATGTCTGGTGATGTGCGGTGAAATGCTGAAATCGGATCAGCAAGATGAGAAAAGAAAGAAGCGCATAAAGAAAGTCTGAACACCACAGGAATTAGAGATAAGCAAGGAAGTATACTAGAAAATGATTACAGAGTCAAAAAGAAGAAATTAAAATTGCTAATCGAGGAAAGTAAAATCAAAACCTAAACAGAAGGAGGGAAGAAAATGAAAATTGATTTTAAAAAAAGCAAGAAATTGATTTATGAATCGTTTATAATCAGTATAAAAGAAAGAAAAAATACAGAATTAATCAACATGAAAAATAGAAAGGGTGACATTATGTATGACACAGACGGAATACTAGACGTTTTAAAAGAACTCTTTTTAAGGAATTATTAGGAGGTAAAGTCATAATGCAAGACAACTACGACATAGAGAACGATACGTTTGAAAACCCGGTTAGGAGAATCTGTGTCTTTGTGGTTAGGGGTATAATTAAAAACCTGAAGAATGGTGAGGCTGCTGATTTAGACGGTATCAGCGCTGGAATGAATAAATACAGTGGTGACTACATTCCCCACAAACTGTACGAATTATTAAATTTATGTATCGAGATGAGAGAAATTTCTGATGACTCAAAAAAGCGATTATCGTACCAATACACAAAAAAGGGAGATAAGAGCAACTGCAATAATTACAAAGGTATCAGCTTATTAAGTACTGTAAGCTAAATATATTCAAAAATA